>LPNX010778526.1:0-67958 GCA_001517045.1 Pseudotsuga menziesii | reverse complement strand
TGTTGGCTTGTGTTATCACTCCACGAAACTCCTCTAGGTTGTAGCTCGAGGATGCGTGGTAACTTAAATGTTTTTAATGGTTTTTCTAAATGGATCAAGTCAGATGACCTACAAGACCTCACTCTCCCAAGACATGCATAAAACTCAATCATAAGATAAGGCTTCTAACTACCAATGTTCAGAAGTTTGATAATATAGTGAAAAGATGGAGAACTTACTATGCTGGCAAATTTATATTAAAAGCAATTACATATAAATGGCTAATCACAACAAGGAAAAGTACTTGTAATTCAAGTCATCAACATACAGATAGGGTGACGGCTATCAGATATTAAATAACATGAATAAACCTAAATCAGACATTCAAGCACAAGCATAGAACAGAAAAGATATGGAAGCTGAACATATAATAGCAAAAGAGCTTATATTAAGTGATGAATAACATGAAAAGCTTGATAATAATAAAGGTCTAAAGGTCCACGAAGTAGAACCCTCACTTCAACATAAGTTTTAGGCTTTATAGCCTTTACAAAAATATTGAAATCCTGAAAAGTTGGATCTGATTTACTAAAAATGGATAAAATAAATGTTTTATGCAAAATTAGGTCAAAAACCCTAATTTAAGTCCTAGTCTATTTAACTCTAACACTTGTTCACTCATTGAACTCTTTGATAACTACAGTGATTATTGAAGTACGGTTGTAACCTAATATCTGATAGATAAGCCATGATTAGTCAAAAACAGGTAGGGTTTGTGACCCATTTCTCCTTGATCGCACCCTCAAAACTAGAACAGACCCCTCCACTAGTAAGTTTCATCAATTTTCAGCTTTATAATTCATTCCTGAGGTAGTTGTATCTGCCAAAACTGGTTATGTGTGTCAAAATATCTTTCTACACCCTTTTTTGCTTTGGGTGGTTAAGGAAGCAGAATCCTGGGTCTGTTAGCTGTCGAAAGCTCTACTTTCGGTGGCTAATGAATCATTGTTGCGTCCGCCTAAGCCATTGAAAGCTCTGTTTCTACAAAATTTGAATAAACCTTCCAAACATCCTTTTTCAACTTTGCTCCTATTCTTCTGGTGTTTCTTCAACCTACATAGGGTTTAACAAAGCAGTAACATCATGAGTTGCCTCTGGACCCTGCAAGCTTGTTGTTGCCTCTGCTAGGGTTTCTAGTGCAAGATGAGCTTGAGGGCTAGGGTTTGAGTTTTTCTTCTGCAACCTCATCGGTCTGATCATTCTATAGAGTCTGAAGTTGTCCTTCATAAACTTCAGATTCCTTTTTTGCAGCAAGAAATACATCCCCTTCATTTCTAGCAGAGAATTATACAATTGAGTATTTTTCTTGGTTAATATTGCATTAGTTCTTTTTATCTCTCTCTTTCAGACCTCCATTTCATGTATTTGCCCTAACAACTGGTTTATTTTCTGAGACCTAGGTTTGCTTGATGAGGTCTCTTCCATTGGTTCTTCTTGACCTTCCCTTGGTGTTGGTGAGGGAAACTCCTCATATTCTCCTGCCACCTGCTCGGTTAGGTCATCTTTTGCCCTAAAAATTTGGTCAAACTGGTGAAAACTGGGACTCAGAGATGGATTTTTTCCTTCACAAATGTGACACCTATGTATAAACCCAAAGAGGTTTTTGTATATTGGTTTGTTGTGGGAAAAAACCTCTCTCAAGTTTTTGAAAATCGTTTTCATTTTCCTGAGATCTGTATTTCAAAAACATGTGTAAAACAGGGAAATTCTAAGATCCGAAAATTAGGGCTCAGAGTGGATTTTATTCTCCCAATATGCAATACTGGTAGGAAAAATGAGAGAGGTTATTGTTCTCTGACATGTTAGGAACAAAAAAATCCAAGCTTTTTGGAAAATGATTCTCCAGTCGCTCAGAATAAATATTTTAAAAAGATGACTTTTCGTAGTAAAACGCCAATTTTGGTGGCTTGGAGCGCCCTAAAATTTTGGTCTTAGCTACCAAAAGTCCGTTTTCGGTGGCTTAGAGATCATTTTGAAACCACGCTTAGCCACAGAAACCTGTGCTTTGAGTTTTTTGAACAGTTCCTCCTCCTCTCTACGCCTGCAAAATTGAAATTCAAACCCTAGGGAAGGATACTACAATGCTGGATCCAGAGAGGGATAGGCTCAG
The DNA here is from genome assembly GCA_001517045.1 of Pseudotsuga menziesii. Lineage (NCBI taxonomy): Eukaryota > Viridiplantae > Streptophyta > Pinopsida > Pinales > Pinaceae > Pseudotsuga > Pseudotsuga menziesii. Next base: position 65,809 of record LPNX010778526.1, on the reverse strand, counting down.
TGAGAATGCATGCAGATAAATGTGGCGTGTACTAAGGATATGGTGCTGATTTGGAGGGGTTAATCAGTCGATTCGTACTTGAGCACAATGATGGTAAACTCTGGTGAGAACCACGAGATAGCCAACACAGCAATTATTTTTAACTGGGACTTGATGTTTCATGGTGGTTCAACTGCAGTAGTGGGACAAATGGAGGGAAGGCTAGGGTTTTGATATCTATCAGTCACTTCAGATCAATAATGACCTCTTATCCACCAATTTATGATTTTCTTCAGTCCCCCAGTCTTTTCGGTGGTTAAGTGCTAGATCATGACGTGCCTCATGCTGACAGCGCATGATTTTGATGGATAGCTAAATGTTTTTCCTTTTTTGGCCTTTTCGACGATTAAGGGAAACTAGGGTTTAATTCACAAGCTACCAAAAGCTGGTATTTTCGATGGCTAATGAACCATTGGCACATTCTCTCAAGCCACCGAAAGCTTCCTTTCCAAAATTTATACAAAAACGTAAGTAATGAGCTTTCAATGGTTTAATGTCTTCTTGGACCAATTGCTAAGCTGTCAAAAGCTGGGATTTTCGGTGGCTAATGAATTGTTGGCAAGTTTTCCTAAGCCACCGAAAACCCCCGTTCCAATATTTTATTCAAAACATGATCAACAGGCTTTCGGTGGTTAACGTGGTCCTAAGTTGAAACTGTTAGCTGCCGAAAGCTGGGCTTTTCGGTGGCTAATGAACTATTGGAAAGTTCGCGTAAGCCACCGAAAGCTAAAACTTTCAAATTTCTTAAAAAACAGAACACCAGATATTCCAATTTTGTTAGTCACCCAAACATCTTTCATAATATGCCCTGAAATATTCATCACTATGCAAAAAATAAATTGTCTGAGTGGACCTATTGAAAATTAATTTATTTAGGAGATAACATTTGGCTCCTACTCGGGGATGGGAACCTCCCTGTGAGATCCCAAGAACCCCAGACCAAATTTCTTTCTTGAAAAACAAAGATTAAAGCTATCTTCTAGTGTTCCATTGGGCATGGAGTCATTTGTCTTTTATAACTGATTCCCCGCAACCTGCCTGTAGCTTGCTTTGCTTATTCATGAAAACAACTAAAAATGACCTAGCTGCTCATATTAAGAGCTTATTTTCCTACCTATTCCTACTCCTAATTCTAATCAGAAGAGTCTTCTTATCAAGTGACATCATGCTTCCAATGAAGCCATGTCAGAAACTGATCTGTTGAACTTATCCTTGATCTTGACCCGAAAAATGAATGAAACCATAGCATGCAGCAATGTAGTTTAAGAGGTTGACAGAACCAGCTATCATCTTATAAAAATATTTTGATATCTATGCTGCTCATAAGTTCCAGATAGTCAGCAACAGGGTCATAAAAGCCAACAGGAAATACCTTTTTATGTTGCTGATCTTTTCCTTCACTGATGTCAATGTTGAAAGTGGGCTGCTCAACCTTTGTTAGATCAAAATGTAAGCTCAACAGCTGATCTGAACCTTTATTATCCCCTTCACCATATTTACGTAATCTAAATTTATCATGATGATATGTTGGCTTATCACAGCTGTTGGGGCGTGTACCTTAACGGTCCTTAAGGTGGGTAACTCTGCGGGTTTATGGGAGTTTGTAAGCGAAGTTATGACTCAAAATAGTCTTAGGAGTGTCGGGGTTGAGTAAAAACCTTCTTTTTGTAATAAACCCATGGTTTAAGTCCAGGGTTTAGAGTTCGGGGTGCCCATGGTTTTGTAATAAGTGCACTATAAATAAGCACTATTGTAAAGAAGTTAGTTGAGGCTTTTGATGTAAGATGAATTGATGCGAAGCTAAGGCTTGTTCGTAAGAAGGTTAAGTCTCAGCTGTGTGTGTGGACGACCTCTGCAGCTATGTGCGCAGAGGGTTTTGAGTGATTAAGAAAATATGCAGCTGTGTGCGCACAGACCTGTAGCTATGTGCGTGGCTTTAAGAACTTGAAGGGATCTGCAGCTGAGTGTGCAGATCAGAACTGTGGTTTTTGTAAAGAGTTGAATAAAACACAGTTATGTGGACGTAACCCCTAAACTGGGGGTGAACCACGTTATATCGTGTGTTGTGGTTTTTTTTGTGTTGTTGTTATGTTCTTTTATGCATTGATAAAGCTATAACTGATAAGTAAGATCACTACTAAATACTAAATTCGCTGGAATTCCCAGTAAAGGGTTAAGCAAGGAATTGTTTGTTTATCTAACCGCGAAGCTAAATAAGTAACTATTAAGGCTCTACATTTTATAATTATTATTGTTAAGAAGCTAAAGGTACAGTAATATCCCTCTTCTGCTTGCAGAATCCTGATTCTGCGGCACCCCATAGCTGTTTCGGATGAGACTGCAACCTGTTCGCAGGTTGTTGCCGAAAGGGCCAACACTGTGGGTCTTTTGTTGGTGCGAAGTTTATGATATAAAGCCCGGGTCTACCCTATAGCCCAACAAATTGGTTTCGTTGCCGGTTGAACTCGGTATCTGCTGAAGAGGGGTTTACGTCGTACCTCAAGGGTTATGTTTTGGAGACCCTCAGTGAAATAAATCGGTGATTGGATTGAAGAGACTGATATGAACTTTGCTGTACAAGAGAAAAAAGATCTGCGTTGTAGTGCAAATGACTTTTTACAAAGGTATGTTTTTTCTGATGTGTATGAAATTTTCTTTGGTAGTATCCACATAGAGTTGCACCAATGGTTATCCAGGTTAACAGAGAGAATGACGAACTTCCAATAACGTCAGTTTCCTGATTGGACCCCCACAAGAATTAATATACTGAGAAGGGTGAACAACGAGATATCTCGCGCTGTTGATTTCTGGACAACGCGAACCCTTGAAGCATTTGTGACGGAGTTCGCCATCGACACGAGTACTTCCTTTAGTGAAGCCGAGCGACAGTTTTTCAAAGGACCAAGGGGTAAGTTTTTGAATTCATTTAGTTTGAGAATTAAAATGCTATTAGCTGAAAAAGGTATATTGCTTATTGAATCAGACTGTTATATTTAGCACTACTAAGTTATGTTTGCAAGTGAAAGTACCTTCGACGAGCAAAGTGGTTTGCTGCGAAGTGGAAAAAGGTACAAGAGAAATTTTGAGTCCTATACCCTAGGTCAGAATACCGAGTCTAACCCCGTAAGTCCAGCAGTCTCTGAGCCTGAAGAAACCCCTTATGTTGGAAACCCTCCGGTAACCTCACAGCGAAGACCTATTATCCCTGAGAACCCGTCGCAGTCTGAAAGTAACCCTAGCTCGAGTATTCCTGTCGCAGGTCAGTCTACCCCAGTAAGTTCCCCCCCGCCTACTACCAATCCCCCTCCCTCCCCCCCTAGACCCGCGATGTCCCATATGAATGACGACATTAAGCTCCCTGTTTTCAAAGGAACTGGATCAGAGGATCCAGAACAGCTCTGGTTTTTATGCGAAGTAGTGTGGACTGCTAAGACCATTACGGATCAAGATACAAAAAGAGCGCAGCTGGTTACTTCTTTCAGAGACCACGCTCTGACCTGGTTCATGAAGTTTTCCAGCACTCAGAACCATGTCTTGGCTGATATAAAAGAAGCAATGATAAAGGAATTTAAGAAGCCGAAATCAGAGTCGTAGTGTATCATTGAATTGAAAGAGATTCAGTAGAGGCACAGCGAATCAGTGTGGGACTTTGATCAAAGGTTCAAAGTTCTGCTAGACCAAGTCAGTTTCACCATTGGACCTGCGCAGCACAAGGAATGGTTCATTACAGCATTGCTACAGCATATCAGAACTCCACTCATGCAACAGAAAGTTGCTGACCAACAGGAGGCTCTGGAAATCGTGATGAAGCTTGAAACCGCTCCGGTCGAAGATAATTCTGGTATTTCTCAAATCCAAGCGCAGTTGGGAGCGATGGATTTGGAGCTTCGTGATATAAAGAAAAGAAAAACCGGTCGCGAAGAGGTTTGGTGCACACAATGTCGGACAGAAGGTCACGACAAGGAACAATGTCCTGTGGTAAGAAATTACCTGAATACTGGTGCGCCAAACCCATTCAACCCTACTATTCTATATTGTGAGATCTGTCGGACAACTGGCCAGCATCGACTTCAGAATTGCTATCTGCTACAGAGGTATGTGCAAGTCCCCAAGAACCCCTATTGTAAATTCTGTAAGTCCGTGGGACACAACGAAGATGAGTGTCGCAGCTTTGACCTCATGAGAGAACGAACTTACGATGCTTATCGGGTACAAAATGAGGAACCAAGCAATGATGGCTATGGTTACCACGGTGGTGCATCAGGTTGAGGTGCTTTTGGAGGTCGTGGTCGAGGTGGTATGGCCGAAAGAGGAAGAGGCCAGGTTGTGTGTTACAACTGTAACCAGACTGGGCATCTAGCGAGAGACTGTCGAAACCCAACTATGGCATGTCAGTATTGCTGAGCAGTAGATCATGTGATCGAGCAGTGCCCGCATTTGATAGCGAAGATTCAGGAAAGAAACAGTGCCCCTACTCAGAATATTCAGATGATTTCTGTCGAACATAGACCCACCCCAGCCATTAATGTTGTTACCCGGAGTGGAGCTACGATGGAAGTGCAGAACAAGGAGAAACAGCCTGCCGAGGCTTGGGCTAGGAAGGCCCCAGAAAAAATCCCTGCATTTGATGTCGAAAGATAAAAAGAGACATTTATGGAAGCCAAGAGAGACTTTGCTGACCCCAACACATCAGTAATACCTGCGCAACAACCTCAGCAACAGTCGCAGCCGCAAGAAGCTTCGACGGATATAGTAAGTACACTGTCCTCCTTTTTACAGAGTTGTCTGAAGCTCCTAAGAAATCAGAATGCTTTAAGTGAGTTACAGAAATTTATTGCTTCTTGCGAACCTTAGCAAAGTTCTGGTCAGGCAAAAGCTATTAATAGAGTCAGGAGAACTGGCAGGAAAATGAGATTGAATGCTCAGATAGGAGAGTATGATATGACTGATGTTATCTTGGACCTAGGATCAGAGGTAAATGTCTTAACTAAGCAAACCTAGGAACAAATGGGAAAGCCTACCCTTGATTGGTCCCCTATACAGTTGATATTATCCAATCAGCAGAATATTGTGCCCCTAGGCAGACTCCCTAGTGTATTAGTAGATATTGATGGAGTCAGTACCTTAGCAGACTTTGAGGTAATTGCAATAATTGATGACAGCAACCCCTATCCAGCACTACTAGGCATTGAATGGGAAATAGATAATGATGCAGTAATCAACCTAAAGAAGAGACAGATGACTTTCGAAGGAAAAGGACTAAGAGTCATAGTCCCATTGAATCTTTCTCAAGGAGAGAGATACATAGAGCCAGTAAGAGATGAAGACCAGGATGTTTTGGACTACATCTACAACATCATAGCGAAGGAAGAAGATTATGTTGATCCTACTGCCGAAGGTATCATGGATTGGGAGTGTGACAACTCCTATTTAGAGGATGGGTTAGAAAACTAGCAGAACAGACTTTATGAGCTACATGGACATAGATGTGCCAGAATTACCAAGTCTCTCAGATGGCTTGGCTCACAGACAAGAACCTTACCTATTTTTGATGGTTTGACAGACCCAAAATAGTTTATTGTGCAATTCTTAGAACAGGTACCAGACTCCCAGAAAATGGAGACTCTGGATTCAGCATTCAGAGCCACAGCAGCCAGATGGTGGAATGGTCACAAAAAGTACATTCATAGTTGGGAAGCGTACTAGAAGTCCATTTACTTAAGATTCAGGGACCAACCTCAGGAGGTGCGAAGCAGGTTTAATGGTAAGACTAGTCCTCAAGGACATTTGGAGCAATGCTACGAGGCATGGAAGCATGTATCTCATGAAGAATGGGTACATAGGTTTGTGCACACCCTGGAACCTATAGCAAAGAACTGGTATGCGGAGGTCGAGCTTCACCACGGTACTGTAAGTTGGGATTGTCTTGTTGATAGTTTTGTGCTGACATTTTCTATTAATGAGGTTTCTCCTACTTTGGACGCAGCTGTTAGGTTGATCCATACTAAAGTATTTGATGATCAATAAATAGCAGAATACCAACCTGATTGGAAAGCACAGGAAGCCAATGCAGTAGAATGTTATAACCTCGCAATTAATGAGGATGACGATCCGCGCAACATTAACATTCTTGATTCAGAAGGACACTACGAAGTACATGGACTATTAGTTGAGGCACCTGAAGTGACTCAACCCCTGAAGACGCGGACCATAAACATTGGGTCAGAAGAAAACCCTAAGTATGCTACCATTGGAGATTATTGGGATGACGAAATAGTAAGCAAGGTGACCCAACTTCTCCATGAATATTAGGATCTATTTCCGACGAAGTTCTCAGAGATGAAAGGTATCCTTGGTGATATAGGAGTAATAAAGATCCCTTTGAAACCTGATGCGAAGCCTGTGAAACAACGCCCTTATAGGATGAACCCTAAGTATAAGGAAAAAGTCTGAATGGAGCTGGATAAGATGCTTGTTGTAGGAATCATTGAGCCTGATGAAGAGTCCGAGTGGGTCAGTCCTATGGTGGTGCAAGAAAATAAGACTAAGGGAGAAATCAGAATCTGTGTCGATCTGAGGAAGCTGAATGATGCCTGTTTGCATGATCCTTTCCCCACTCCCTTTACAGATGAAGTTTTAGACAATGTTGGAGGTCAAGAAGTGTAGTCTTTTACTGATGGATTTTCAGGTTACCATCAGATTCGAATTTCTCTAGAAGATCGACATAAGACAACCTTCGCTACAGAAATGGGATCCTTCCAGTACACAGTTATGCCCTTTGGATTAAAGAATACACCTGCCATGTTTTCTAGAGTAGTCATCTCTGCTTTTAAGGAATTCATACATAAATTCTTAGAAGTTTATTTTGATGATTGGACTATCTTCGGGTTAGTAAAAGACCACATAGCTAGTTTAAGACTTATGTTGGACAAATGTAGACAGCATCAGATTTCCTTGAACTTGAAAAAGTGTATCTTCTGTGCCCCTTTTGGAATTCTGCTATGCCACATTGTATGTAAGCAAGGATTGATGGTGGATCCTGCGAAGACAGCCATTATTGTGAAACTGCCACCTCCGAAGTCTGTTAAACAACTGCACACTACGCTTGGTCATACTGGTTATTACAGGAAATTCATTAAAGGATATGCTCAGATAACAACCCCTATGGAAAAGTAGTTGAAGAAAGATATTAGGTTTGAATGGACACCTAAGTGTCAAGCAATCTTGGATATTTTGAAGGAAAAGATGGTAACTACCCCTATCTTAGTATTCCCTGATTGGAATAAGGAGTTTCATGTGCATGTCGATGCATCCTCCATTGCTCTAGGGATAGTATTGGCTCAACCAGGTGAAGGTAATATCTATCACCCTATTTCTTTTGCAAGTAGAAAACTGTCCACAGCAGAAAAAAAATTATACTACTACAGAACGAGAAGGTTTAGCTATGGTTTATACATTACAAAAGTTTCAACATTATCTGTTAGGATCTCACTTTAAGATGTTCACTGATCACTCTGCGTTGAAGTATTTGGTTAACAAGCCTGTGCTAGGTGGACGGATATGCAGATGGTTGATTTTGTTTCAGGAATATGACTTTGAGATCATAGTCAAACTTGGAAGACTGAACCTAGGTCCTGACCACTTGTCGAGGCTCAAGTCAAGAGAAGAGCCCATTAGTTTGGACAAAGGTCTTCCTGATGCTCAGTTGTTTGCCATCCAGATGGTTGATGATTATTTCTAGGATATTGTTCAATATTTGTCTACAGGTCTTGCACCCGCCGAAATGACAACACCGCAGAAGAAACAGCTGGTGGTTAGAGCAACCAACTTTACCTTAATAGCAGGACAGCTATATAAGATGTGACCAGATGAAATACTGCGCAGATGCGTCCTGGAGCATGAAAAGCCATTAATTTTGGCTGAGGCACACTCTGGCGCAGCAGGAGGTCATTACGCAGGGAAAGCTACAGCACAGAAGATTCTGACAGCCGGATTGTGGTGGCCCATAATTCATAAGGATGCACAAGAATATTGCCACAGCTGCGACATTTGTCAGAGAACAGGCAAACCATCCAGGAGGGATGAGATGCCTCTGGTTTCGTAGGTAACTTTACAACCCTTTGATAAATGGGCTATTGATTTTGTTGGACCTATCAATCCCCCTGCAAAGAAATCCGGAGCAAGATACATTATTACAGCAACTGACTACCTTACTCGTTGGGCCGAAGCTCAACCAGTCAAGACTTGTAGTGCTGCTACAGCTGCGGAGTTTATCTTCGATAACATCTTGTCAATATTTGGGTGTCCTAGAATTCTTATGAGCGATCAAGGATTACATTTCTTAAATAAGACTATTGAAGTATTGACCGAAGAATTTCAAGTATATTATCAGAAGAGTACTGCCTATCATCCTCAAGCAAATGGAACTGTCGAAGCCTTTAACAAGATCCTTGAACACGCTCTGATGAAGGTTTGCAATGCTAACAGAAATGATTGGGACCTTAGAATTCCAGCAGTACTATGGGCTTATAGAACCACCTATAAGAAGTTGACAGGCCATACACCTTTTAGGTTGGTTTATGGACAAGAAGCAGTCATGCCCATGGAGTACATTGTCCCTAGCCTCAGAATATCTGCTTTTACAGAGATGGATGACCCAGATATGGTGAAAGAAAGGCTGGCAAAGATACTAGAACTTGAAGAGGACAGATTCATTGCAGGATTCCAGCAGCAAGTACAGAAAGCTATAGAAAAAGCATGGCATGATAGACACATTAAGAAGAAGCAGTTCCAGAATGGTGATCTTGTGCTTTTATATGACAGTAAATTCATGAAATTTCTAGGGAAGTTCAAGACACATTGGCAAGGACCATACATAGTACAGAGAGTTACTGATAGTGGCGCAGTCCAGTTAGCTAAATTGAATGGAGAAATTTTACCTTCCATGGTGAATGGAAGTAGTTAAAGAAGTACAAGGACAAACTGGGACCCCTTGATCCGGAGTAATAGCATGAAGGACAATCTAAGTACCAAGAATGGTTGGAATTGGGTACTAGACTATAATGAAGCTGTTCTCAAAGCTACGAAGTGTTGAAGACTGTCAAAGTCTGAAGGTTGAAGTTTGGTTGCCGTATAGGTTAGGATGGGTCGAAGGTGAATATTGTGTCGAAGGTACTTATCAAGGCGAAGATGAATTTAGTGGTTATGTCGAAGATCAAAGGTGTGTCGCAGCCTAAAATGTGATGAATGGGACAAACTAGACTTGGCGGCGCCGGCATGAGAACTGCCCTAACTGCCTGCAATGATGAGATTTTGGGAAAATCTGGCACTGTGTGGACAAGATGTCCACCACTCCGTCAGATTCAGCGTCATTAATGCACCATGATAACAGATTCTATTGTGGGATTCTATAAGAAGCTCCACCGGCCTGCGACTCCTGCATTGTGCATTTCCTTGAGTTTCTTCCGTTAGAACTATGTCGAATGATCATGAAGTCCAGGAGTTATTACGAGTGGTCAGGGAGAGAGATCTACTAAACCTTTTGAGCAATCCACCCGTGCAGTCGTGTTCGACCAAGGCACAAAGAAAGGCAGAAGTTCTCTCTAAGAGGAAGGAAGAAAGGCAGAAGTGCGCTCTAAGCCGTACAAAGAAAAGCACCGGTATTCACAGGAAAACTCTGAAGCATCCCAAGATGTATCCTCCTGGTTTGGTAGAACTAAGGCAGCTATTTGTCTTATGCACCTTGACACACAATTCTGGGGACCCTAAGTTGTGGATGGTCAAATGTTCAGCAAGCAGATCGAAGGATGGGGTCGCTAATGGATCCAGAAGGCCTTAACTAGCATAAATATTACGAAGGAAAGGAACAAGTAGCCGACAACTGCATGGATGGCTTCAGCAAGCAGCACACTATGTTTCACCAACAAGATTCTACCACCAAAAAAGTAGATGAGTGTCCCGGGACGGGACACTGGTGAGTCTTAGGGGCCTGTTGGGGCGCGCACCTTAACGGTCCTTAAGGTGGGTAACTATGCGGGTTTATGGGAGTTTGTAAGTGGAGTTATGACTCAAAATAGTCTTAGGGGTGTCGGGGTTGAGTAAAAAACTTTTTTGTAACAAACCCATGGTTTAAGTCCAGGGTTTAGGGTTCGGGGTTCCCATGGTTTAAGCCCATGGTTTTGTAATAAGTGCACTATAAATAAGCACTCTTGTAAAGAAGTCAGTTTAGGCTTTTGATATAAGATGAATTGATGCGAAGCTAAGGCTTGTTCGTAAGAAGGTTAACTCCCAACTGTGTGCGTGGACGACCTCTGCAGCTGTGTGCGCAGCTTTAAGGACTTGAAGGGATCTGCAGCTGAGTGCGCAGATCAGAACTGTGGTTTTTGTAAAGAGTTGAATAAAACACAGTTTTGTGGACGTAACCCCTAAACTGGGGGTGAACCACGTTATATCGTGTGTTGTGGTTTTTGTTGTGTTGTTGTTATGTTCTTTTATGCATTGATAAAGCTATAACTGATAAGTAAGATCACTGCTAAATACTAACTTTGCTGGAAATCTCAGTAAAGGGTTAAGCAAGGCACTGTTTGTTTATCTAACCGCGAAGCTAAATAAGTAACTATTAAGGCTCTGCATTTTATAATTATTATTTTTAAGAAGATAAAGGTATAGTAATATCCCTCTTCTGCTTGCAGAATCTTGATTCTGCGGCACCCCATAGCTGTTTTGGGTGAGACTGCAACCTGTTCGCAGGTTGTTTCCGAAAGGGCCAACACTGTGGGTCTTTTGTTGGTGTGAAGTTTATGATATAAATCCTGGGTCTGCCCTATAGCCCAACAACAGCTAAAAATTTCTTCTTCCACAATAATATCTTTGTGAGATATATCAAAACTAAAAAGATCTTTATTGGACCTTTGAGCAGCAGATTCATAACAAGCATCTATCACAACATGCACACATTTTTTATCATCTATCTGCTGAAAAGAAGAACTAGATGAAATTTGAGTAAACAATGAGTCTTTACAAATTTTAACATCTTCTTCCTCGTCATTGCATTGGTCAAATGCAGGAGTATCAGCAACAAAATTTTGAAACAGATTTGGAAAAATATTACCTGGTTCCTTGTCATAATTTGAAGCAACATATTCATGAGGAGAAGGACGATGTTCCTGATTTTCTAGCTGGAGATTAAACAGTCCCTGAAAATCTTGTTCCTCATGGTTACCAGCTTCCCTTGATTTGCAAATCTGGAAACTGTGAGCTAGCCTTATTGATTTCAATGGTCATTTGACCAGCAGAAAGCTAATCATTTCCATGTGTAGTTAAAGAAATCAATTCATCAATTTCACCACAATCAGATTTAATGACGGTAGGAAAACCTTCAACTCCTTTATGATTCATTTCTAGTTCATGTTGATGGAAAAGTGCATCATCTTGAATATTCTTGAAGGGTTACTGCATATTGTGAGGGAGAGATTCGTCTCTATTTACATCTTCAGCCTTATGATGTAATTCATATTCATCACAACAATTACCAAATACAAGCTCATCTAAAAAATACCTTTTACAGTGCTCAATGAATGCTTGGTGAAAATCCTTCAATGATGAAATGCTGGAACGAGGTAAAGAAAAATACCACTGACGTGCATCACCATACAATGAATACATGAACATATTCATGCTGCTGATCTAATAGATCCATGAATTCATGAAACTTGAGGAGGTGTTCTGCAGGATTGTCTTCGTTCTCCTCTTTGAAGACAGGTAGATAATCTCCCCATTCGGACATATCAGGAACTTGATGTGGGAAACCAGAAACTGAGGAGAAGTCAAGAGGTGCAAACCTTCGAGCCAAAAAAGTAGCAAATGCTTTTGACATCTGAATATTGTGGAGTCACCACTGAATTCGTCCTTCATGGAGTCACCAGGGCTAAGATCTTCACAAGCAGATGTGCTTGAAGATTCCTCAACCCTAAAATTTGTCGATTTACTTATAACTTCTGAGAACTATATGCTTCAGTAGAAGAAGATTGAAATGGAGGTCTATTTGATATAACAGCAGAAATATCTCTTGAAATACCTAATGTATCTCCCCTTGCAGCTCTAGAGGTCTGCCTTAGCGAAACCCTAGCTCTTCTTAGAATCTCTTCTGGATTTGAAACATGTGTTACTGGTGGCCTTTAGGGTTTGCTCCGGTACTTGGTCTTCCTGAAGCCACCTTATTCAAATGGTATCGCCAGATAGATGATTACAACTATAATAGTGTCCAGACTTTGTCTATCATCAAAGTAGGATCTATGTCGTCTCCTAGGGAAGCTAAGCTTCAATCTCCTCTACCCGGCAACGGCGCCAATTTGTTATCACTCCATGAAACTCCTCTAGATTGTAGCTTGAGGATACCTAGTAACTTAAATTTTTTTAATGGTTTTTCTAAATGGATCAAGTTAGATGACCTACAAGACCTCACTCTCTCGAGACATGCATAAAACTCAATCAAAAGATAAGGCTTCTAACTACCAATTTTCAGAGGTTTGATAATATGGTGAAAAGATGGAGAATTTACTATGCTGGCATATTTATATATAAAGAAATTAGATATAAATGGCTAATCACAACAAGGAAAAGTACTTGTAATTCAAATCATCAACATACAGATAGGGTGATTGCTATCAAATATTAAATAACATGAATAAACCTAAATCAAACATTCAAGCATAAGCACATAACATAAAAGGTATGGAAGCTAAACATATAATAGCAAAACAGCTTCTACTAGGTGATGAATAACATGAGAAGCTTGATAATAATAAAGGTCTAAAGGTCCCCGAAGTCGAACCCTCACTTCAACATAAGTCTTAGGCTTTATATCCTTTACAAAAATATTCAGATCTTGAAAAGTTGGATCTAATTTACTAAAAATAGATAAAATAAATGCTTTCTGCAAAATTAGATCAAAAACCCTAATTTAAGTCCTAGTCTATTTAACTCTAACACTTGTTCACTCATTGAACTCTTTGATAACTATAGTGATTACTGAATTAGAGATGTAACCTGTTATCTAGTAGATAAGCCATGGTTGGTCAAAAATCGGTAGGGTTTGTGACCCATTTCTCCTTGATCGTGCCCTCAAAACTGGAACAGACCCCCTTGACTGGTGCTTTTCATCAATTTTCAGCTTTATAATTCATCCCTGAGGTAGTTTTATCCACCAAAACTAGTTCTGTGTGTCAAAATATCTTTCTATGCCATTTTTTTCTTTTGGTGGTTAACGAAGCAGAATCCTGGGTCTATTAGCTGTTGAAAGCTCTGCTTTCGGTGGCAAATGAACCATTTTTGCATCTGCCTAAGCCACTGAAAGATTTGTTTTTGCAAAATTTTAATCAGCCTTCCAATCATCCTTTTTCAACTTTTCTCCTATTCTTCTAGTATTTCTTCAACCTGCATAGGTTTTGACAAAGCAGCAACATCATGCGCTGCCTCAGGACCCTGCAAGCTTGTTTCTACCTCTGCTAGGGTTTATAGTGCAAGATGAGCTTGAGGGCTAGGGTTTTATTTTTTCTTCCGCATCCTCATCGGCCTGATCATTCTGTAGAGTTTGGAGTTGTCCTTCATAAACATCAGACTCCTTTTTTGCAGCAAGAAATACATCCCCTTCATTTCTAGCAAATAATTATGTAATTGAGTATTTTTCTTGGTTAATATTGCATTAGTTCTTTTTATCTCCCTCTTTAAGACCTCCATTTCATGTATTTGCCCTTACAGTTGGTTTATTCTCTGAGAGCTAGGTTTGCTTGAGGAGTTCTCTAACATTGGTTCTCCTTGACCTTCCCTTGGTGTTGGTGAGAGAAACTCCTCATATTCTGCTGCCACCTGCTCTATTAGGTCATCTTTCTCCCTAAAAATTTGGCCAAACTGCTGAAACCTAGAGCTCAGAGATGGATTTGTTCCTTCAAATATGTGACACCTGTGTATAAACTGAAAGAGTCTTTTTAATATTGGTTTTTTTTGAGAAAAAACCTCTCTCATTTTTTTTTAAATCGTTTTCATTTTCTCGAGATGTGTATTTCAAAAACATGTGTAAAACAGGGAAATTCTGAGATCCGAAAATTAGGGCTCAGAGATGGATTTGATTCTCCCAATATGAAATACATGTAGGAAAATGCAGAGAGGTTATTGTTATTTGACATGTTAGGAACAAAAAACTCCGAGCGTTTTGCAAAATGATTCTCTAGTCGCTCAAAATAATTATTTTACAAAGATGACTTTTCGTAGTAAAACGCCAATTTCGATGGCTTGGAGTGCCCTGAAATTTCGGTCTTAGCTACCAAAAGTCCGCTTTCAGTGGCTTAGAGACCAGTTTGAAACCACACTTAGCCATGAAAACTTGTTTTTTGAGTTTTCTGAGCAGGTCCTCCTCCTCTCTACGCCTACAAAATTGAAATTCAAACCCTAGGGAAGGATACTACAATGCTGGATTCAGAGAAGGCTAGGCTCAATGAGAATGCATGCATATAAATGTGGAGTGTACTGAGGATATGGTGCTGATTTGGAGGGTTTAATCAGTCGATTGGTACTTGAGTACAATGATGGTAAACTCTAGTGAGAACCACTAGATAACCAACACAACAATTATTTTTAACTGGGACTTGATGTTTCGTGGTGGTTCAACTGCAGTCGTGGGATAGATGAAGGGAAGGCTAGGGTTTTGATCTCTACCTGTCACTTCAGATAAATAATGACCTCTTATCCACCAACTTATGATTTGTTGTATTCCCCCAGTCTTTTCGGTGGTTAAGTGCTAGATCATCACGTGCCTCATGCTGACAGCGTTTGATTTTGATGGATAGCTAAATGTTTTTCCTTTATTGGCCTTTTCGGCGGTTAAGGGAAACTAAGGTTTAATTCGCAAGCTGCCGAAAGCTAATCTTTTCGGTGGATAATGAACCATTGGCATGTTCTCCCAAGCCACCGAAAGCTTCCTTTCCAAAATTTATACAAAAACGTAATTAATGAGGTTTCGGTGGTTTAATGTTTTCTTGGACCAATTGCTAAGCTACCGAAAGCTGGGATTTTCAGTGGTTAATGAACTATTGGAAAGTTCTCCTAAGCCACTGAAAGCCCCCTTTCCAAGATTTTATTCAAAACGTGATCAACAGGATTTCGGTGGTTAACGTGGTCTTGAGTCGAAAATGTTAGCTGCCGAAAGCTAGGCTTTTCAGTGGCTAATGGACTGTTGGAAAGTTCGCCTAAGCCACCGAAAGCTAAAAATTTCAAATTTCTTGAAAAATAGAACACCAGATATTCCAACTTTGTTAGTCACCCAAACATCTTTCATAATATGCCCTGAAATATTCATCACTATGCAAAAAATAAATTGTCTGAGTGGACCTATTGAAAATTAATTTATTTAGGAGATTACACCTTGGTTTCAAAGGATTTTGAATTTGCAACCTTATTAAAAGTAATTGTTCATTTGTGCTTATTGTTGATGATGGTTTAAAGCAACATAGAAACTAACATCTCATGGTTAACAAATGTTTTAATTCTTCACTTTGATTTATATTTCCTAGCATATTTCGATGGATTCCGTTGTCGTGTCATTGCTCAACCAACCCTTCCTTCGCTTTCAAGTCTTATCCAATAATGGAAGAAATTACATGAAATGATATTAATTTTTCACTAATTGGTATTAAAGAGAATTGAGTAGTGCTTGTCACTTTGCATAATGTCTTATTCATGAAATTTTGTATGTATATCAAGTGTTTTCTCATTTATCCTGTGTTTTCAGCCACGAGTTCTCACAACAGGGGGTCAAGGAGATCTATAAGAGGAAGAGGTAGCAGGGGTCAATATTTATGGCAAAATGGAGGTGAAATAAAGATAATATTTTTAATGCATTTTGATGCAATTCAAGTGAGTTCACCTAGTTGGAAAGTACTAGGAATCTTTATCTTGGACCTCGGTGCACTCCACCCTTACACTTTTAGTCCCCGCATGTGTATCTCAAGCTCATCTACCCTTGTGTAACTCAACAAAATTTCCTATGCACAATCATTATTTTGTTCATAACTTAGGTTGGGATGTCTTATCCCCTCCTCCAAGAGCTAAAACCACGGGCTGGGGAAAACTTGAACAAAATCGACCTATGTCATCAACTTCTAGTTCAACATCTTCTGGTCCTCATGAGAAAATTCCTCTCCTTGAAAATCCACCAAAATATACAAATCAATAAGTGGACATAGAACCTAGTTGATAAATATCTTCTTATTTCTTCAACTACTCCTCTAGAACAGTCAAAACAAGTGGAAATAGAACCTATGGTTGATCAAGCTCTTCTTCTTTCTTCAACTACTCCTCTAGAACAATCAAAAGAAGAAAACAAAGCTGAAACTCTAGTCAATATATAAGTTTGTAGAAATAATAGATCAATGCTATGAGCAAAGATGCTACGAAGAAGCACATGAAATAGATCTTGCTACTAAGAATTCTCACAAGCATACACAAGAAAAATAGAGAGAAGAAAAGAGACTGAATCACATGAATGAAGAGATGAATATTGGTGTGTGTCCCTCCATTGAATAATGATGAATACTAGTGTACATAAATAGTACAACCCTCATAGAAAAATCGAGTTGTATGGAGACAACTCATAAAGCTCAAAAAGGTTGACTTACCAAAATATAGCAAACCCCCCTAAGTGGTTAAAGCACTTCCCAAAGATGTCAAGGACCTCACGAATTGGAAAAAGCATGGGTGAGTTTTCAAGGAGATGGAAAAAACATGCTAATCCTATAAAATGGAGGAAAAATCATGAAGGATGGGTTGACAACAAAAGGACCCAGTTTCCTAGTTTGACTAGCTTTACATTATCCACAAAAAAGCAGGAAAAACATAATAAAGAAGAATCCGCTATAAAGTGTTGTATATTAATTCTGGATGGTCAAAAGGTGGTCAAGATGAACCCAGAATTAGAAATAAAGCATTCCTAGGATATAGATGTCATGTATTGACTTTAAAGTGCAAGTGGATGCCAACTAATTAAGCTGGTGGGTGAATAATTAATCAAATAATGATTAACTATTTTATCCTAAGTTAAGAATGGATTTAATATATTCCAACACCCCCCATAAGTATTACTTTATGATGGTATGACAAAAAATATGGATGCATATGGATGCATTCCCAGCAACAAGGATATGGTCACCCTTTAACAACTATTATGTCCAGAAAACTGAGGAAAGATGCAAAACCACATGGGGAAAATACTCCCTCATGATAGGAAAAGGCACAAAATTTTGAAATAATATGTCTTCAACATATCCTTATCTTCACTTGAATGAGCTGAATTAACTGCTTTTGGATGGAATACTTGTTGAAGAAATCATCAACTCCATGATCATGCCCTAGAGTGTAAAACCTGCAAGAAGAAAGAGGAGAGACTCCTTGTATCTCATCATCTGATTAAGTAGGAGAATTATCTGAATGCTTCTTGCTGCTATCAAATTATGATCTACAATAATAATCTGAAATTGAAAATAGATCTGTGCATAGTCCTTCCCAAAGAGTACAAAAATTAAGGCAATTTATTTCACACTCAATTCCCTGAATAGCTGCAAAATTGAGATGTGAATCACATGTCAATATTCCAATATGATGTAGCACCTTTCCAGATCTGATATGAGGCTGATAAAACTATGATATATCAGAAACATTAGCATATGGAACATAAAATACAAAGGCTTCAGTGGCTCCATGAGGATATAGGGCTAGACTAGGAAAACTATGAGCAACTGGGAAAAACTGATAAGTGTAAAAATCTGAATGATGGATGGGCATAATATCTGAACTATAAGTGTTTAGAACATATCCAAAAATATTTAATATCATCCCAAATATGACTAATTTCATGGATAACCAGCCACTGAAATATAGGAAAGACTTCAAACCATGTAAGATAAGTAACACTGCATAAGAGACCAATAAGGAATCAACTAGTGAACTTGGGATTTGTATAGTCTTAGGATTATTCAGAGATATGGTAGGTGGTATGGATGGTGGCATGATATGTGTCATTACATGCATATCATCCTGCAAACAATATTCTAAATCAAATATATAAGCTTGTGAGGAAGAGCTGCTCAAAGAAAAGTCAATATCTAGTGAAAAATCACAATTTTTGCGAGATGAATCTAGGAGACTGAGAGGAGAATCATCAAAGAAAGGATCTGATATTTCTAATTCTAATATATCATAGACTAAATCTATATAAGAGACATGAGAAAAGGATAGAACTCTGGCACCCAAAGCATAAGTTATATCACCTTGGAACTACGTAGTTTGACATTGTTCTGAGGAATCAACAGGTTTTTCTAGTTCTTCTGGAACTTTGATCTTGTGCTTCTCAAGAAGCTAAGACATGATGTCCATATTCTTCTTGAAACACTTTTTCTATGAATGAAAACCATTTCTACAATAATAACACTAGGATTTTCTCACTTTCTTATTAACTTTCTTCATTAAATCTTCATAAGAATCTTCATCTTCAATTTCTGACTTTGGCTTCTTCACAATTTTCTTTTATTTGGATTTGACATTCTTTTTTCCTTGAACCAAGAGAGAATGATCCTTGCCCTTGGGAGAATTAAGGACACCCGTATGGATCAATTTATATTTTTTCTTTGTTAGTGAATCA
The DNA here is from genome assembly GCA_001517045.1 of Pseudotsuga menziesii. Taxonomy (NCBI): domain Eukaryota; kingdom Viridiplantae; phylum Streptophyta; class Pinopsida; order Pinales; family Pinaceae; genus Pseudotsuga; species Pseudotsuga menziesii. The sequence continues at coordinate 47,082 of LPNX010778526.1, read as the reverse complement.
AGAAAAGAATTTAAAGAAGGCATTTTCCTCTCAGGAACAACAAGCCTAGTGGCATGAAAAGTAGACACAAAAACTGAGTAATCAGGACCCAATTTTGAAAGAATGGAAAGGACCGATTTATCATCTTCTTTATCAATCCCACATTGCTTGAGAATTAGAAAAAGTGACTTGAAATTGGTGAAGAAACCCTCAAGAGATTCAAAATTGCTTAGACTCAGTGAGAATAACTCAATCTCCAATTGATGTGCTCTTAGCTCATCTTGAACTCCAAAGAGAGACTCCAATTGAGTCCATAATTGGTTTGGAGTGGTCAAACCTTCTAGATGAAAGAGTAGGTCAAACCTTCTAGATGAAAGAGTAGATCAGGAGAAATAGAGAGGCAAAGCAATCCATAGGCTTCATCCAACCTATTATGCCACTTATCTTTCTCAATCACAGCGTTGGGCTCATTCTCCAAAGCTAGAGTAAATTTGTACAATCCTCTACTATGCACTAGAACGGAGATTTTGGCTTTCCATTCGTGGTAGTTGAAGGGAGTAATAATTATTGATGAAGGAGAATCCATATTTTTGAATTGATGTGCTCAAGAAGAAACTCTCTGCAACTTTCAAAACAAACTAGGAGAAAATCTTGTAAGCTAGACAAGATCTTCTTCAAAGAGGGATAGGAGACTGGATGCACTCCTCAAATATATAGAACTTTATAAAACTTGCTACTCTGATACCATGTAGAAATAATAGATTAATCCTATGAGCAATGATGCTAAGAAGAAGCACAGGAAATAGATCTTTCTACTAAGAATTTTCACAAGCATACACATGAAAAATAGAGAGAAGAAAATAGACTGAATCAGATGAATGAAGAGATGAATATTGGTGTTTATCCTTCCATTGAATAATGATGAATAATAGTGTACATAAGTAGCACATACCTCATAATAAAATCGAGTTGTATGGAGATAGCTCATCAAGCTCAAAAAGGCCGACTTACCAAAATATAGCAAACCCCCATAGATGGCTAAAGAACTTCCCAAATATGTCAAGGACTTCACGAATTGGGAAAAGCATGAGTGAGTTGTCAAGGAGATGGAAAAAACATTCTAATCCTAGAAAATGGAGGAAAATTCATGAAATATGGGTTGGCAACAAAAGGACCCAGTTTCCTAGTTTGACTAGCTTTACCTTATTCACAGAAAAGCAGGAAAAACATAATAAAGCAGAATCTGATGTAAAGTGTTGTATACTAATTATGGATGGTCAAAAGGTGGTCAAGATCAACGCAGAATTAGAAATAAAGCAATCCTAGGATATAGATGGCATGTATTGACTTTAAGGTGCAAGTGGATGCGAACTAATTAAGCTAGTGGGTGAATAATTAATCAAATAATGATTAACTATTTTATCCTAAGTTATGAGTGGGTTTAATATATTCCAACAAAGTTGAGGAAGTAAATGGTTTTGACTTCCATTCAAGCACTTCATATCTATGTTATTTGGGAAAAGGTCTTAATGATGATGTTTAACTGATTATGGTTATGATGTTTAGACTTAATAAACTATGCAATTTTGATGAACAAGATTTATAACAGAATTTTGATAAGGTTAATGTGCATAAGGATGAGAAATATTTAAACATATTTGTGTTTTAAAAAAGAAAAGTGAGTTTATGTGGAGACATGTCAATCGATGGTATACTGGTGGAAATGTTTTGATGAATGGATTTATTTATAATGCAAGTAGGCTATATTTTAAATAATATACATGTTTTTTTGGAGGTACAAGGAGTATTAATGTTTATATGTTTTGATTTTGGATAACTAGTGCCCCCCACCTTTTTCTTTTATTTCGAATGACTTCTCTATATTGATGGACTCGTTTAGTTTAAAGTTTTAATTACTTTTCTATCCTCTTCTCTTAGAGGTTTCCTATGACACTTGTCCCATTCATAACAAAGAGTTATTTTAGAAAATAATGAGATTTCAAGAATCAGTTAAGTAATTGGTTCTTGAGGAGAGGAAAGGATAAAAAAGAAGTTCCATCAAGAAGAGGAGGGTATTGAACCCTATGCTATCGTATGCTAAGAGTGAAATTTTCTGAGTATTAATGTTTTTCTTTGAGGTTATGCTATGCCGTTAACGTTGAACATTTATGTGATAGAAGGAGTCTTTCATAAGTGTTATATTGATGGTTTTGAGGTTAAAAATGTTGTGTAAGGTATCCTCCCTACAATTTTCCGGTGATGTTTATGAAGGTTTTCTTGTATCCTATCATTATTTGATAACTTTGGTTGCAGAGAATTATTTCAACTGTGGTTATTACAAATAGATTCTACCAGGAATCTTTATGAGACTGTATTTTGTAATGCGTTTGACACTACACACTGATTGAGTGGTTTTAAAACACTTATCAGTTGTGAAAAGATAGAATTCTGGTCCAGATACATCGATGTTTATCATAATGTAATTTTGAAGAAAATTATAAATAAAATAAACTCTTGGGCACCATATTCATGTTCTTCCTTTTCTATGTTTGTAACACACTTGTATATTTAAACAAGTATTGTTTGTTGTTATTGATTTGGATGTATAAAAGTTGTATTTATTATCTGTTAGTGTGCATAATTAAATATTATATATGTGTGTGTGTAGTTAATTAAACATATTATTAGTGGTTGTTATTGATTTGGATGTATAAAAGTTGTATTTATTATCTGTTAGTGTGCATAATTAAATATTATATATGTGTGTGTGTGTGTGTTTGTGGAGTTAATTAAACATATTATTAGTGATTATAGGTTTTATTTCAGCTAGCATAAATTTCTTTTAATGATTTGTATTGTGCATAACCACATCTCCCTTGAAACTTTCATGAAGGTGAAGATTTGTGTACCTTTTGAAGGATTCAAAATTAGGGTGTTCATTCACGTTCTTCATAGTCTATCCAACTATAAGGCCCAAAATATTTGATTTCAGACATTCAAATCTCAAAATCAACAATGTACAGATGGATAGAAACAATAGTAAACCGGTCTAATCCAACTCTTCATCTATATACTTATGGATTAAATGAGCATATAACATTATATGATTACTTCCCATGTATGTCCCCTATTCAAATTTCACATCATGGATTAATGATGATTAACAAAGTTGATAGAGATATTCATTTAGATATGTCAAAAACGTTTACAGATTTATTATCAACTGTATGCATTAATAAGGAAATCATGAGGGGATTTAGGATTTGTGACTCTTTAAAAGTTATAAAGGCACATTATTTCACTAATGGTGGTTTCTCAAGAAAAGTTTCAATGCAGTCGTAGTTATGTGGATTCGAAGATCATAATCAAAACATGCAACAAACGCTATTTTTTTAGGCCAACTATAAAGGATCGCAATACATGGCATAGATATTAGGAATTGAATAATAAATTCTGGTTTGTAAGTATCTGATTTTACCTTGGAACACCACATGACCAAGGTATGGAGAGAAACCATTGGTCATGGAATGAAGGGGTCAAGGACAAGATGTGAAATATTCCATAGCACATGTCAATATTTTGCTGCAATGATTGGAAAGAAGGATGTGTCATATAACCCCTTTCCCAAAGGTCTGTGTTGAAACATGGGGTGTACCCATGGTGCATAAATAAATCATATCCAGGATAACATGCCAACTAGAAATTTTCAGCGCACTACGTGGTTTTCCCACAAGGTATTAAAAAATGTATTCTCAATAAATCCTTCCCTTAGAGGTATGCTAATCACTATGAGGTTTTCCCACGACATTTGAGATGGATTATTTTCATCAAAACCCATGGGTAAAGGTCTGTGATGCATTGTTATTGTCACATTTTTTATTTGTATTGGGGGAACTTTAGACCTAATGGATGCACTTGGTTTTGAAAATAAATAAATTATGGGGGACCCCAGGAATTTTATTCCTAGCAGAAAATCAAGCATGGGTAACTATTGTAGGCACAAAAAATGGCGACATACTGGGTGAACCTGTTACCTATGATTTAGCTTTAGAGGTAGAAGCATTTATCAAAGGGGAAACCAATGGATTTGGCAAGATAATATTTTTCGTCCTACATTGCATGCTCAATGACTTAAACTTACTTTCTTACTAAAGATGAATCTTTGCAGTATTTCTAAGAGGCAATATTCAATTCATTCTCTGTAAGACAAAAAATGGAGTGTATTTTTCTTAGATTTCTCCCACATGTTAACCCTTCAACTACTACATTTTTTATGGAAATTTGCACTAAGGTGATGATGTTGTTTGTTGCTCACTTTTTTTCACCATGGGAATCACTTTGCTACCAGCATGCATCCATAACCTTGACAGATTCGCTCCCATTCAACCAATTTTATCTGAATTCTCTTGTCCTGAAATATCTTCCATAGACTTAATCATAGATCTTTTTCCAATAGGTGTCTATAGCCTCATTAGAGTTACCCGTTAAACTTATTTTACCAAATCACTCTTGTTCCATACCATTTGTTATATTGTTGTGGATCGGGGAGCTACTATGAAGCTCGTCGGAAGCAAGGGATGCTAATGAAAGTCTTATTTTATGATTTCATAAGAATAAATAAGCATGGATTAATTTGTTTTAATAATTTCCTTTGGGGGGGGAGAATCATAATACTCTTAAAGTTGTGGGATGACTCTTTTGAGTTATGTTATATTTGCAAGCATAATCATAGTTGATTATCCCTTGGTGAGTACTTCTAAAGAAATAAAGTGAAATAGGCCTTTTAAATTATGTGAGGTGGGTGGAGCTAGAAGAGAATGGGTGGAAGACACCTAAATTCCTACATGTATATGGCTCATTTTGTGCATAAATAAACTTTTTTGATGTTGCTCGACTAATGAGGATTAGTTTTGATTTTCCTAAGAATCATCTATTTTACGCTTAAACATCCTATTACACCCCTTTTATGTCTCTCGGATACCTTTCATTTTAGTTAAAACCACAATTTTCCCAGACTGTAAGAATTGCAAGCTAGATAGTTCTAAGAGGTTTTTTTTTTGACAATATGGTACAGGTTCATTAGTTGCTAAGAGAAGTATTTTTTTAGAATTTTCCCATTAATGGGTCGATCTTCAATGTCCCCTTGAATATTTTTTAAATGAAAGGTATTATGTCCCAATTTTTCCCAAATATGAGAAGGCCCTAACCAAAGCAGTCAAAACTTGGAATGTTTTCCTTTATCCTCATGTGATTTATCCCACTTTAGGACTAAGTCTCCTACCTAGAGATCCCAGTCACCAACAACATGTTTGTAAAACCATCTCTTGACTATCTCTTGGTGTTGTTTAAACTTTTGTTTAGATTTTTCCCTTTCTTCCTCCAATTTAATTAAGTTATTAATTATTTTATGCATTATAGGACACTTTATTTCTTGAACATACTGGAATAATTGAAGAGATGACAAGAAATGTTTGGTGGAAAAATGGATTCTTTCCCATAGACCAAAAAGAATGGTGAATTCCTTGTTAGGATATTTAGACACTTAGGACTTAGTTAAGATCAAATTTCCATAATATATCCATTAGGAAAAGTGTGTTTATTTAGTATGCATTTGTAAATATATAATTTGACAGTCATCACATGCTCTTTACATAGAGTTATCTGGCAGTTCAACTTTTTCTCGATATTATAGACCATTGATATGTGGCTTAACACCCAATTCGTCTATGTTCTATATTTAAAAAACATGGAGGGTTATTTTATAGTTGATTGATTGTGAGAAGCTCATTTGTAACATTATTTATTTTGAATAATAGTATTGCCTCAAGTAGCTATTTGTTTGGGGACGTGGAGTGTTTCCCTCTTCACGGGTTTATACCATGTAAGAACATCAATGTGTTGATCTATGATATTTGTGTGAGTGGTTTCTCAAGGTGTTCGGTCTCTTAGAAATATCAATAGTCAAACTTGGTTCTTATGAAAAATTTCTTATGTTGGTGATTTAGATCTTGAACCTGTGTTGTCGAGGCCATCAAATGATTTTCAGTTCTGACATTTATGTAGATATTTGGGCTATGGGAGGTGTTCCATTGCATCTGAAACTTTGTTTCCAATTGGAAAATATTTTTGTTTCACTTGAAAAGGTTTCTGTTTGCCCAAGATACGACCATTTTACTAGATCAAGAGTGTTTTCTAGGGAAAAAACAAGTGTTGGCGTACTTTTAGTCGACCCAAATTCAGATTCTTCATTTGTAAAAAAAACCCCAATATATCAGCCTGACATAGTAGGACTCCATTGGCAACACCTACGACGTAGATGAAATCTCACCCAAGATATCTATTGGGAACTGCCAGAACCAGGTTTCTGCAGTTATGTCAGGGATTTCTTCCTTACAGCAAGGCCAATTCACTCAACAAAAACCAAAACTTAACCTTTATTCTTCTCTATTCATTCATGATAACTATCCACTGATCCATTGACATAAATAATAGCATTAATCATGAATCATCAACACATATTCAATATGTGACACAAATTAAATTTCGTTCACCATTAATCCTATGCGACACATTCAGATAAGCTCAGTTATATCAATTAGGCATTCGACAAAAATGCACATTAAACACACAGAGAAAAGATGTAACATAGAAACCCATCTGGGAAAAAACAAAAAGGTGCTCTTCAGCTAGCATGAGAATTGGTTTGGCACCTTTGGTCTGTGCACTCAACATGCAGACTCTTCTTTAGATATTCTTTACAATTCGTGCATATTTATCTCATCTCATGCTCTCTAGGTTTGGACTATGTATTTATTCTCTTCTTCTGTGAATCGTTGATCTGCACATAACCTAGATCAAGCCTATTCCTCTCTTCGAATGGATATCCTTCGTTAATCCACACACATCGTGGGTTCATGATTTTATAAGATTTTACAAATATTGATACAATCGTCAACTTACTCACAACTATCAGTTGAGAGGTTGTCTTTCTATTTCAATACACTCAATTACATCTAAAAATAGGAACTATCAGTCTGAAAATACAATTATGCTTTTATGGATAAAATCAATATTTTAGTCTAAATAACTCTTTCCAAAATTAGTTGAACTCTTCTTTTTGACCATTTTATTCTTCTTCTATCATGATTCCTTCCATCATGGATGCTTCTCTCATCACACTTCTTCCATCACAACTTCTTCTTCTCTTGCAACCAGAATGCTTATTTTCCTGAACATAATTCAGGCATAATTATTTCTAACTTTTACTAGGGCCAACATCCCCCAACACTAACATGTGGCTCGTCCTGAGCCACATTAATATGAAACTTTCATGATTGTGACCTTTCTTTGAAAATATTGGAATATTTTCACTACTTGCTCAGTTTCCTATCACATATTTCCTTCTTTCTTCTTCAGGTTTTCCACAAGTTTGGAATTGAGGTGTTCTGAAGTTGTAAGTCCTATTGACCCCACAACTTATCGCATTTTTTCATATACAGGTTGAATGAAACTTGTAACTTTTCTTCTTGTAACTTTGTGACCTTGTCAGTTCTCTTTTTCTACTGTGTTCGCAATTTTGTGACCTGCTGTTGTAGTTTCTTCATGTTGAAATCCTTCGTCATTTTCTCTGATATCAACAACTTCTTTACCTCATTTTTCATCTTGCTAACCTCTGCCTCGGTGGTACATAGTTTTTATGTTACTTGTTCTATTTTTTAATCATCAATCAAATCTTTCCATGACTAAGAAATTTTCTCGACATCCTTAGCACACAGTTCCTCTGCTTCTTCTATCCTCATCGCATCCTCAGTCGCTACTTTTTTTCTTTCTTCCAGTACCTCTGGAGATGTACTGATTTTTAGTTGTAATTCAACCTCTGATGCCCTCCTTAGGAGGTTCTCTGCAATTTCACCAAGTCAAAAAACTTTGGCTTCTGAAAACATCTCAAGCGTCATGCCTTCATTGGTAAAATTGCTACAAGCTAGTGTAACACTCGTGTCGCGCTGGTGCCTATCCTCCTTCTAGGTCTTATCCTTTTTCTTTATTTCTTAGACTTTTTTCTTCAACTTATTGACATATTTGTATGAATACTTTACATGATTAACCAACACACGTTCTCTATTCCTCATTTCTACGACTGTGGCATTCTGAATGGCATGTACTTCATACATCGGCTGCACAGAAAAATCCATGGTGACATGGCCCAAATATTTTACCATGGTATTCATCATTGGTGTTTCTAATTCAATTGATTAACCCACTAATAGGACTATAATGGGTGGATTTGGCACTGATGCTTCGCTAGATCGCTCTTCATACAAGCCAGCTAGATCTCGTGACTCAAGCAATTGTGGAATGTAGTCGACCTCCACTCTAACTTATTTTACTACATTGTAGAGTGTTTATAGTAAATCAATGATGCTACTTGTTAATTATGTCTTACGCTCATCTATATTTTTGTAGCTTTCATTGGTGACTTCTTCCATTGCATATGTCAGAAGTGTATAGCCATCTTTGGTAAGGCCGACACCTCTAGATGATTTGTTGGCCTTCCTCTTCTTGTGACTCTACGTAGAATTTTTGACTGCTTTCTCTTAACCCCCACTACTAGGTCTATTGGGGTCATACTTGATTCATTATGAGTATTAATGGGAGAATTCTATGGATTCTCTTTTGGTGGTGGATATTCTCCCTATCCTCCATTATTCTTTTTCAATGGATCATCATGTCACGACCCTTCTTCGGTAGATCGTTGATCATCTGCGACAAACACTCTCCAGTATTTTGGACAATCTTAAACGATGGAATCAATTTTAGCAGCAGATAGTTGAAACTGTGTCGCCAAACATTGATTTTTTGGGTCTTGTCAAGCCTCCAAAAATATATGATGGGGCCCAAACGGAAATATGATAATGTTCTGAAATCACTTAACAGTCGTCGGGGTGAGCCTAGCTTGCTTCCTAACAAAATTTCCAAGGGCCTCACCCTGCAAAAATAATTCTACATTATTGTTGTTTTGTCTCTCAGATAGCTCCTTGTTGAATCAGATATTATGGTATCGAGCTCCTCGGCATAGGATGGGAACATATACCCCTTGGTAATTTGCTGCTTTTTTCCATGTGGCAAAAGATATCAAAATTAGTAGCCAAGAATAATGAAATGGGATACCTTTTTCCTGTTCATCTTATGCATCTTCCAACAGTTCATTTAGTGGATAGTGAGACGAGTTGATCTAGACTCTAAATGCACACAGCTCTCCCACATCAATTATCCCTACGGCGCACTAGTTCGGTCGCATATTCTACAACAAATTGCTAGATAGAACCTTAGTTGTGAACCGAACAACAACATCATTGATGGAGGCAATATCAAAGCCTCTTATGTGTCTTTTCAGGTCATACTTCTCTTTCATATTATTCATCAATGTAGTGTCCTATTCTTTTCCATAAAAAAATGGATTTTGGGTTAACACCTACAAGGGGTATCCTAGTGATTGTTGTTATAAGCTCAACATCCACTGAAATATTCCAGTCAGTCTATGGACATCCAACATGGAATGATACGATAAACTGCTTAACACATGCATTCACTTCTATTGTGCAGCCAAAATATGGCATTTGCATCAACTATAGTAATCCATCTTTGTTCAATCCTCTTTCCCATTCCATTGGAACTACATGGATGGGGCCATCCTCTATCTCTCAGACATTAGTCATGTATCTATTCATTTCCAATATTGGAAACTTCCACAAGTTGTGGTAGACAAAGCCCATATTTTTAAAGTTTGGAATTATGTTCACTGTTACCTGAACTCCTTTAAGTATGGATGGTGCTACCAATTCATACTTTTAATTTTTTCAAAGTTTGACCTTAGGCGCATCTGCTGGTTTGGGTGGGACATAGTGTAGCAGCATGGATGCAGATCCTTCTTCTTCATCAGCTGGTGGTGATGTTGTTTCCTTCTTGTGGGTACCATATTGTTTCCTTTTTAATGTGTGAGGTGGGCCTAGTCATAAAATAACTAATGGAATCATCGATAATTGTGTAGCTTCTTCTACGACTGTAGGTGACAATGAAACAAATCCTGATTCTAGAACGATGATCCCACTGGAAATGGAAATGACCATACTCTGCAAAAAATCACCTCGGCTCTTATAGTTGCAGAAAAATAGCTTAGCATACTCAGTCAGATGCAATAGAAATGAATGAAAATTTGGCACGGAGATGATATATGTTCACCCATTCAAGTAATCATTCATTTACATGATCGGGGAACAAATGGAAAGGTGGTAGCTATTTCCATCACATGGATCAATCTTTCTAATCATTAAAAGGAAACTGCCAATAAAACTATCACTTTTACTTTCAATTTAATGGTAGTTAATGTGCATTAATGAAGGAAGTGACCAAAAATCAAGCCACTGAAATGTCTTGTGTCTACAAATGAACTATTATCTAACTGCCACTTTTGACCAAAATTCTTTATGTGATAGTAATTGTTTTTCTGCAATAGTTCTAGATCATGCGACACATGTATTTCCTTGCGACAGACGGAGGTCCTGCAACAAAATTTTTGTTTTCCTCGATAGACAGAGAGTCTGCAACAACTTTTATTTTTCATCAATAGACATATCATCGCTTGTGACATAGCATGGATATTTTTGAAACAAGAACACTCATACTTTTCTTTTAAATTTAACACTCATAAATATTGGAATTTCACGAATCGTAGCTATCCTTGGACTGGGTACAATATATTCCATTAGAATGATAGTCGCTTGTCCATAAATCAGTCGAAATGGATTTTTCTTGTCAACTTCTTACAAGTCGTGTGATATACCCATAGTACCGTGGATACCTTCTGGTCCAAATCATCTCTTTGAACATTGTAGATATTTGCAAATGCATTCTCCAGGATCTTGTTGAATGCCTCGACACCACCATTCACTTGTGGGTGATATGGTGTTGTCTTCCTATGCTAGATCTAGAATTATTTAGTTAATTCATTGATCAACTTATTGAAAAAATGTGTGCCCTAATCACTTATCAAAATCTTCTAGCATCCAAATCTAGTCGAACAAAAATTTTGCAGCAGTCATAGCAGTACAATCCTTCACTGGCATTGATTTATCCCATCTGGTCAAGTAATCCATCATTGTGATAATGTATCTAAAACATGTTCTCTTTCCTGGTTGATTAATATGTCCTCCAAAATCAACAACCCATTTTTCGAATGCTTTTAAAGTTATCTAAGGTACCAGCGACATTTTATCTTGTCGGGATGACTTTTTGGTTCTTTGGCATATATCATAGCTAGAACAATAATCTTGACAATCTGCATGCAAAGTAGGCCACCACAATCCTTCTTGTAATACCTTTCACACTGTATCTTTTCCTTTAAAATGACCTCTTGTGATACTAGCATGTGCCTAATTAAGTATCATTGGTCGCTCGTGCTCCAAAACACAGTGATGAAGAATTTCATCTAACCCCATTTTGTACTATTGTCCATCAATCACCTAGAAATATTCAGCTCTGACAATTAATTATTTCTTCTGTGTTGTAGTGAATATGTTTGGTGCGTATCCCATGCTCAAGAATTGTATAATATATCTGTAATAGTCATCGAACAACTTAACTGCAAACAATTTTTCATCATGAAGGTTATCTTCGAGATTACCAAGCTCTTCTCAAATTTCTAGTCGCGATAAATGATCGTGCCCTAAATTTAGTCGAACGAGTTTAACAATGATCTCAAAATCAAATTCCTGTAAGAGGAGAATCCATTGAAAGATATTCCCCCCCCAACACTGGATTATTGACTAGATATTTCAGCATTGAATGGTCTATGAACATCTTGAAATGTCCACCCAGGAGATAGTGTCAAAAATTTTGAAGTGCATACACTATATCTATTCCTTCTCTTTCATTCGTGGTGTAATTTTCCTCTGCGATTGCAATGTTTCGGCTAGCAAAGGAATAGGATGATCAATAGCCCCATCACCTGGTTGCATGAGTACAACATTCATATGTACATGAAACTCTTTCTTCCAGTCTGTAAAAACTAGGATGGGTGTTGTAACCATATTATTCTTTAGGATATCTAGGCTCTCTTCATGGGGGTCATCATCATCTTATTCACATGTTACATTATAGACTCCATCCAGTGTTGGATTGTTGTGTTGCGCTGAAAAACAATTGTCATAAATACATGAATATCTTCAAATATCTTGCTCTTAATCACTTGTAAAGCAACATCAATCGATGGATGATCATCGACAATTCAAATGTCTGGGTGAATCTGGAAACTAAATCTTCCCATTCTATTGTCCCTCGTTGCATCTCGATCGGTGTATTCCAGTTCTTTGGTATCATATCTAGTGCGTGTACAAACTGATGGACCCATTCCTACTGCGGACATGCCTCCTGTGTCACATGACAATTCTCAATGTGCTCGACATGACTAGCCGGTCCTATGTATTTATGGCTAGTGTACATCACCTTCTCTGCAAATCGAACTTCCATTGATATTTGGCATTGGGGCCATTATGAGATATATTGTTGATGTATGACCCACCATTTAGAAGGTGTGGCTTTCAATGCAAAGTCCAAATTTGACAGTCGTTGAGGTTCTATTACTTTTTCTTCAAATTATGTCAGAAAAAGAGTCTAGGTTAGGAAATCCCTCATAAGTAGTTAGATCACATACCTCAATTCCTACCCATTGCATGGATTGTGTAATTCTTGTGCATATTCTCACAGATACTTCATGCAATTGGTTTTGTCATTTTTCTAGAGCTTCTCCATAATCCAATCTGCAGGAACTAACGCTTCACCAACTAAGTTTTTCATTTTCCATTGGATTCCTATAATCATCCATTGTATAAGTAATGTTATAGATGTGGTCTATATATCCACCCTATCCTTCACTATTCTCTGGCTCGACATACCTCTAGCCTTCTAGAGGATCAAGTAGTGTGAACACCCTTATTTCTTCATCTTCAAATGTGAGTATCATTTTCTTGAAATTGAGGATAGTTTGGTTGTCAATCCCAATTGATCTCCAAAAGTGCAGGATATGGATTCATATCATCAACAATGTCAGTCACATGAAACTTGTCATAAGTGTGAATCCCTTCTATCTCGACAGAAACTTGAGTCAGTCAACCAATAGGTAAAACCTTCAATATATTTTCTAGTTTGAGTTGTATAGGATACCATACTAGTCTCTGTTTTCCCATACTCTCTGAATTTTTCCTAGTAATAATGTTCAAATCGGAACCCAAGTCTAGGATAATATAGTCCATGTCATAATCTCCTATCTGGGAAGTCATTCACAGTTCTTGACTGGTTTTCAGTATTTTCCCAATATGATTAACCCTTTTTTCTTGCCACACAACTTATTGAGGTTCTTCTATTAAAGTTGTCAATTCTTCTACAACATCTTTATCTTGTATTAGTGCTAAATAAATTTTAAAGAAATCTTTTAATTTACTAACATTTCTTGTTGGTTTATGTCAAAACAACTGATCAAATCTACCAGTCATCTCCAAGATTGGTCCTTCAAACGGTATAGCTATAGAGGTCGATGCTTGATTTCTGTCAATAAATTCTTGTCGTGCATCCAAAAATACTTATTTTTCTCTTTGGATATCGAATGGTACTTTATTTTGTGTTTCTAGTCACACTCACTGATGTCCATGCGGTGCTTCTTGATCATGTTTGGTCACAGCACCTCCTCTAGTCATGACAACTATAATAAGCTCCCTTGGTTCAATAGATATATTTTGTATGTTCAGATTTGGATTATGAGGTGGATTCTGATTTCCCACAGTATTGGCCTTCCATTTCACAATCAACTGAGGTCACTCTTCACCATTATGGTCAAAATATTTATGATATGAAAAGGTCGTAGTAGGATTTTTGCAGTCCTTAGCAAAGTGTTCAGGTTTTCCACAATCATAACATGTAACTTGGCCTCTTCCACGACCAAATCCGCCTCCTTGTCCTTGACCTCTGAAAATTCCACCCCCTGGGTTGAGGGTATTGCGGTTGAGTGTATTGATTCTATGGATATTGGGCTTGACGGTATTGGTTCTGAGGAAATTGAGACTGAGCTTGCTCAACCCGCATATGTTTGTCATTCTTCATCAGGTACATGTCCGTTGGTTTTTCTTGTAGTAGATTATATGCTCTGCAATATTTCTCATCGTGAACCACCTAGCAACAAAATTTATAGTATAGACTGGCTGGCACACTTACAATCTTCTCTAAGTATAAGCATTCTTTTGACTGATGTCCTCTAGTTTTACATATTCGACACCAAAGCATCCCTTATGTATTCATCAATTCGGTGCTCCTGATGTGACATAATTCATAAGTGCCAAGAAATTATGTTTATGATGTCCTTTTGTTCTTCATCTGGTCCACCATAGTTCTTCATGTACTTCCTTTCCTTTCTTGATATCTTGAAGTTGCAGTGTAAGGTTGGAAAGTTACAACTAGATATGCATCATTCTTGCACCAGTTTCTCCAACTGGTGAGGCTTCTAATTTCATAGCCAGCTCCATACCCTTGCATTGAGATACAATCTTTTGTTGCATTAATGGGACATGGATATGTGGCAACATCACTGCAATAAACCATTATTTATGTTGGATGTTCGACATTTGAAAACTTACTTTGGCCGTCAAAGTCTTAAATCTTTGGTAGAAGTCCCAAATAGACGCCATAGGTAATTATTTTATTTCTTTCAACTTCATGATGCACTATTACTCATATTTCAGTTTCTTAAACTCATCTATTAATCCTATCTGAATCTAATCCAATGTCTTCTAACCGCTTCCTGCAGGAACTATAGAGAATTTCATGTACTAGTCAAGTGCTTAACCTCTGAGAGTTGTGATCATCTGAGCTTTATTTATGGATTCATGTTGGACCTATCGCATGGTCCATACGGCTTTTCATATAAACCAGTGTTTCTCAAATTCCTCCAACCCATTTCCACAAAATATTGGTGACTTTATATCATTCCCAGCCATTCTATTTATTATTGTACTCCTGAATTAAAATTTCCACTAGTGGGAGTTCTCTTACTGTTATTTCCACTATTATTGTTAGTCGAATGAGAAAAACCACTAGATGATGCATTTCTCGATCTTACCTCAAGTGATGCATTCCTTGACCTTAATTTAGGTGATGTGTGTGGGGTCATCGGTATGTCAAAATCTTGACCTAGATGTAGTGCTTCTTATTCTTCGGGAAACTCAGATATCCGCTGGTATTCATTTTCTTCATTGCAAGATAGTCCACTAAGGTGCAATGCCAATTTGTAGTCCTCTCCTTCGATCACGCTACAAATTACTCTTTTTGTCGCATGCCTTCTTCTCTTCCCCGATCAAGATATTTTTCCACTTTTTAGGCGTCCAATTTCTAATTCAATCTCACTATTACCACAAAACATCTTATTTTATCCCCATCCATTCTGGTTGCAATATTTCCTATGACATATCCCAATTCTTCGCGCACAAATTTTTACTCATTGGATTCCATTCTTAGGATCTCTTTTTCACACACCATCCTCTTAATCCACAGTTTCAAATATTTTAGATATCACCCTTACAGTCCTTGTTGTTCAGGAATAAATACCCTTATAACCGAGGGTCTGGGGTTACCAAATTACTCTTAAAACTTGCAGACAATCAGCTTTAAAGTACAGAAAGGAAATAGGAAGATATGATGAACTCACCCGATTAATGATGGTTGATCCAAGCTTTGTCTTCTCCCACTCTGCTACTCTCCAAAGCTTTCAGGGATGCACCTCCTTCACATGTAAAGAGAAAATCCTCCAAGTACAATATTATACATGTACATATGACAAGTTAGATAAATAATATATAGAGTGCTTAATCATAAATATTCATCAAACCATGATACATAAAAGAGACTCAACACAAAGTTGGAAGAAGGATTCTCTTTATTAACAATAGTGAATGAGATGAGTGTACAACCCAACGCTTGAAACAAGGACTCCTTTGCAACCAAAGGATTCTGAGTTCTGCTACTCCAAATACTTATGAAGATATACCACCAACATAACTTTTCTCTCCAAGTATGATTGATTAATGCCCTCCCTAGGGCCTCTATTTATACTTATGGAAATAGAGCAGTTTTGAAGGTTGAGGAGGTTGAGACATTTAAGATAGTTAATGATTAGGGCTTAAGAAATATCCATTAATTGTGTTATATTATTTTTAATGTCGAATGGAGGCGTACGCAAGTATTGATACTTGCAACCCATGTATGACAAGCAATTTGCTATAAGGGAAACCCGCGTACAGATCTGTATGCAGGTTGCACTGACAATACTCACGTATAGTATGTGATATGCTGTGGAGATAGTCGCGTATGTATGCGAGTTGCTGTGGAAAGAGTCTCATACAGCAATCAACATATAAAAAGGTAAAATGGAAATATGGGTGGATAATGAATGCATCTCATGTCATTCCCATCTATAGTGTTTAGGCAACCTTCAATTCATAAGTGTCCTTTTGTGTGCCAACATATGAATTGTCGACACTTGGACAGAGAAGTGCCATTTGGGTTGATAACAGATGCCCCCTAATGTGTGAGGTCAAAGGGAAGCGATGGCCGAAATACATTATAATCTCTATCTTTGGAGAACTCGGAAATCCAATGGAGCAGAGGTAGTACCTGAAACAAATACATAATAATGTCATATAAAAAAATCATATCTGAGGATGCTATGTTCAATATATTGGAACACTAGCTCCTTCACAATGTTTGAGTACATCATATAGTACAGGTACAAGACCACGTATATTACAAAGGTGGATCGAAGCCACAATATACAATAATGATGAGTCTTCAAAGATCTGGAAGCTGTGTAGATAGGTAGAACATAATCTTGCACAACTTAGTCCATAAACAGGGAACTAAGGTCTTCATAAATAATCCTAAAGAACTAGTACAATCCAAGCCATGTGAATAAATGTAGGTTGAAGTCGAACATGGAGCGGATTCAATAGATTGTCAATCAATAGGTGATAATCGACAACTGAAGCAAGGGAATTCACCCATGGTGAAAGTGAATCCTGAGGTACGATCGTCAAAACTCTAGGTCTTTGTCGTCAGGAAATGTTGATGCGGAACCATAATGTGATAAGGAAGGCAATAGATCCTCCAACGGATCACAAGAGTGACTAGGAACTGGGTAAAGGAAGGGAGACACAAGTGATAATAGATACAACAATGATGGGATCAGGATATAGATCAGATATTGAGTTAAGTCCTTGAACAATGAGCACGACACATAGATGACCCTGTTGCTGCCTTTTCACACACCTGGGTCATGTGGCAGAAATCTTCAGGCCACTCAGTGTGTCCTTGGGGGAAAGTCTCGAGTCAAGGCTGTCACCTTGTTCTTGACTCCTCCGTTTAGGCTCAACTCCTAATGAAGCCAAGGGGGGTGGACCCTATTGAGTTGCCAAGGATAATTACTTGGTATGGTGATGTTAAACTGAATGTATTAATTAGGAGTTTGAAATTTAACCATAAACAACCATATATGACAAGATACAAAATGAGCGCACGAAAGCACAATGCTGAGACACAATATATATATATAGCAAGAAAATAACCAGTGCCTTAAAATGGAGTCAAAATAAAATCAATGTACTTGCATGTGCTTGGAGTGAATGTTTTGCAATTGTCTCTTGGTACTTTTTAAGTTAATGTGAAATATGAGTTGATCAAAATTAGGCGAAGGGCTGGACTCCAGATATACTCGAGAGTACTTCGAGTATGTCCAAAACTAAACCTTCATGGCTACCCGCAAGGAATATGTGGGCTGAGTGGAGTCTCTGGGGCTATTGTTCATAACGCACCCATTAGGGTGTGACAGAGATTGACGCCCCGAGGTCACTTTTCAGAAGTTCTCGCTTCCTTTGGGTATTTTGCCACCATAATGGTTTGATCTAGGTGTTGGATTTTCACTTCATGGTTTGTAAATTTGGAAGAGCGAATCCTAATTATACTAGTCACTCAAGTCCTTTTGATATAGCTTGATTGATCTGATGAACCACATCCAAGTGCAGAGCATACACACTGGAGTCTTGTCAATTTTAGTAAATTTTGAGATGGATGTTCTTGTTAAAAAGAAAACCCTCCTGGAACCTCTTTCGGTCCAAGTGGACCTCAATCGGGGAATCAAGGAGGGGTTGATTTTATTATGGTTACAGAAACAAATGATGATAGCAAATGAAACATAAAAAGATAAGCAAACCACAATTTTCTAACTAGACTACCACGAACCTTTCTTCACCTTTCGGCTCAAAAGGAGGCTCGTGGGGTAAGTATTAAAGTTACTTTGAAACCAATAGAAATGGAATATGGAAATGATTTTAGATCAAAGTATACTACCCTACAAATTAGTACTACGCTATATTGAAAAAAGATGAACGAAAAGCAAAAAATGACACGGACACAAATACCCCCAGGGGGGATGGGGAATGGGCTCGAAAGAGCCTATTCAGAAATATTTTTATTACCAGCAATTACAATATTAGAAAAATGCTATGATGACTCTTTATTCTTATTCAGAATGAAACCAATAGCTTACAAAGTGCAAAAATTAAAGATTTCAGTCAAAAAGGGAGACCCCTCAGGGGGATTCAGAAGGCCCAAATGTCACTTTCGAACAGCAGATCCTCCTATTTTTTGTTATAGCTGCTAAAAACAATCAAGATTATGAGACTGAAATATGCCCAAAATCACTCTGAAAGTACCTTTGGGTCAGCTTACTTTTAACCCAAAAAAAGCTAAGTTAAAACTAGTTTAAAAAAAACGGTAAAAAGGGAACCATGGGATATTGGATTTCCTTTTAGGAAGCCAATATGATGTGCACTTATTTCTAGATTTATATTTTATAATAGAAAACAGAAATCTAATGCATGCAAGCTACAAATTCTCTTTAAAATTCCATGCAAAAATGATGATTTCCCTAAAGCTAGATCAAGAATGCTTATGAAACATTTTAAGAACAAGATCTAGATTATGGGATTTGAGGAGATAGATCTATGTTAAATTTACTTTAATATAATATATCTAAACAATATCAAATCTGTGAACAAAGTAACCAGGTAAAAAGAATTGATTTTGAAGGAGGAAAAGGAGAAGAGAAGTGATTGTGGCTGAAGCAGATCTGCAATGGAAACTTGTTAGTGGAATACAAAGGGGCAATGTCTTCACAAATATTTTGGATGTATAGTGGAGTCAAACTAGATCTACATCTCATCCAATCCTTTCTACCTAAAAGCTAAACACACAATCCTGCACGAAACCTCATGAGATCTGGATATATATATGAAAAAGAGACAAGAATTACATGCAAATAAACTTATTAAACATGTATAATCTAGATCTTCTAATCATATATGATATGAGATATAAGAAAAACAAGTAACCTTACTTGCCCAACTATACTCTTATTGATTCAGCTGAATCATTCAAGCCAGACAGAGTTCAGATGCAGAATTTGAGAGAAAAACCGATAACATCAATGGCCGTAAGACAATGCTTAATCCACACATATGAGAGAATTACACCATTTGGCCTCCAAAGATTCTTTATTTCAACAATCAAAAGATTACAATGGTATTACAATAGCAAGCCCTTCAATCCAATTCTAACTAGCTTGGAAGAGGAGGCTTATGCTTGGATATATACAAAAACTAGGAGATCCAGCCCAGGGGGGCACAAATCCCAAGGAGATAGACCACTGTAGCTGAAGGCGAGTCCATCAATGTCTGATCTGTGTCTAGCTAAGTCAGATCTGAGTCTCACTGAGTGCAATTGTCAATCGGGGGGCTGATCTGACTGACACCTCAACCTGTTGACTGAAGCATCCACCAAAACTCATCCAGATGAGCTAAAACATGTGGAGGAGAGAGGGAGGGCGAAATTCCCCATAAAGGATGCTGAAGATCAACTCTGGATCTGATTTGATCACCTCCTTTAGTCAAGGATTTGTCAAATCCAATCAATCTAGTTTATATCTGACTAATTTCAATCAAATCGGTTGAGAATCCACTGATCTAGGATTTTGGATTT
The DNA here is from genome assembly GCA_001517045.1 of Pseudotsuga menziesii. Classification (NCBI taxonomy): domain Eukaryota; kingdom Viridiplantae; phylum Streptophyta; class Pinopsida; order Pinales; family Pinaceae; genus Pseudotsuga; species Pseudotsuga menziesii. The sequence continues at coordinate 26,973 of LPNX010778526.1, read as the reverse complement.
GCTCCATTATTCATCAATTTATTAATTAAAATAATCAATAATTGATTTTTGGGGCTTTCTGACCTAAGTGATGGAAAATCACTCAAAACTAGGAAATAGTGGGTCCATGGGTTTACATGGTGCTCTTATCTTGAAAATGAGCACCTACATGACTGAAATTGATTATTTGGCCCACTTTTATTACAAAATAAATTTTTCCAATTAAACTATTAAAAAATAGCCTAAGTTTTGGAAAAATTAAATTTTAATTAAAAACACTGAAAAAATTAAAAAAATAAAAAGTTGAAAAAACCTAGGGGGACCTAGACATGTTTTATGACTCGACCATGATGCCTAGCATGTTTATACATTGACACATAGACTCTAATAACCTCAATAGGCCTAAATTCCAAGTCGACCACCCCAACTTTGGAGGTATTGAGTGAAAAAATCAGAAATTATCAGTCGTTTATTCAACAACCAATAATAACCAAGGGAAAAAACACCCTAGGCTGATCGGATTGACAAATAAAGTCTAAGAGACTGATTCTTTTACAGACACTATCATGCTAGTACATTTATTACAACTCCCCCAAGGGGGTATGAACATGTGATATAGTACAACAAGCAGTTTCCAGAAGCACTTCCGAAGGTCTTCTGAAGTCTGAACAAAAAATCTTTGTCTGGTTCACCAGGCTCACTTGATAAAAAACCACTAAGTACAACTTAGGTGGTAACATTATGGCTCCAACTGCGGGACGTGTGCTCGATCTAGTCATAGGGCAAGGAGAGGATACAAGAACACCAGAATATCTGGTTTATACACCCTATAAAAACATCTCAACTTAACAAGAAAACCTCAGTAGCACAAGCTTTACATAAAAAACCAAATGATCGATTAAGCTGATTTATTTAAACAAAATAAATGTAACTAACTAATGAAAAAATGTTTGATTATAGCTAAGTACAAAACAAAAAATGGAGAAAGTAAATTCTCTTTTTCAAGGAGCTTATTTTCCTACTTTAAGCATGATATAAAAAGGGTTAAGTGTAATCAGAAATCCAATGTAACCACCTAATCATTTTATTAACATAAAAAAAATTTCCTTGTCTTTGGTTACCAGCCAAAGTAAGGATACTTTATTTAGAAAATGCAAACCTGTGTGATGATCCGGAAGGGGCGGGATGGATGGGAAATCATAGGCATGAATAATGTCATCAAACTTCCTCCCAAAGTGGTAAGTGCTTGCACAGGATGCTTCTATCCATGACTGGACAGAGTTGATGTACAAATCGGAATGACGATGCAAATTGACTACACCATCATATTGATCATCAAGGCTTACCGGATGATAATTCACTGTATAAGCCCCAAGCAGCTCCAAATCATGAGGAAACTCTATATGTGAAGATGATAGTTGAGATTGATATTCTACTAATTGCATCACATTTGTCTTTTCACAACACTGCTTCTCCATGTCTTCATTATTGATACCTTTGTGTGGCTCTACATGATATGACTTTGAATGATCATATAAGAGTTTTGAATGCTGCTTTTCCATACTAGGATTTTCCAAGGTCTCCAAATCCATGCTTCCCTCTATGGAAGTATAGTAGATTGGACTTCCACAAATTTCTAAATAGACACTCCCCTTGCTGGGTATAGCATAGATAGGATTTTTAATAAGATATCCACAAAAATACCTATAGTCATCACCATCATCTATTTTAGATGTGATGGATTCCCCATTGCTGATATCAGGTTCCGATATCGAGTTCTCTTTGTCTTCATTACTGATACCGATATATGTCTCAGGCTGATCATGTGGATAAACTGCATGCTCCTTTTTCATATCAAAGTTTCCCAAGGCCACATGGTCCATGCTCTCTCCTTGAGATATGCCATAGACAGAAAAATCAACAAAACCATCAAAAGTTTCTAGTTCATTATTTTCCTCTTTATTCATGTCATAGACTGGATTTTCCATGAATGTCCAGGACTCCTCATCAACATCTTTGTCAGGGATAAGGGATTCTTCGTCACTTGTATCATGCTCCAAACTATACTTGTCCTCATTTTAATACTCATCTTCTTCAGAGAAAAGGTCACAAGGTAGTAAACCTTCCAAACTGTCATCATTATATGGAGAACACATAGGAGTCCCATCATGTATATTACAGTTTTCATCATAAGTTTCACTATAAGATTCTGCAATGGTTTCATCCTCGGGTTTGTACTGTTTAGATGGTGACAAAGGGTAGGCCTAGCCTACCATGTATATATGATTAGGCTCGCTTGAAGTTGTTTCCTGATTACTGACCTCGGGAATTCCATGTTCCATGACTTGATTTGCAACATAACAAGTGCTTTCTTGGTGGAATTGTTCACAGGGTCTACACCATGGAATTACTTCTTCTACCATGTTAGTTGATTCTAACTGGTTTGGAATCCTAGGCTCTTGCTGAGGAAACTTCTTTTGATACATCTGATTTTGCCTAGGCTAAAAGTTCCTAGGTCCATTATTTCTTTCCATTGTGATTATTCTATTGTGCATAAGATTCAATTGTGTAGACTGATTTGCCATAAGTTGGTTTTGACTAGCAACCAAGTCTTTTATCATGTCTGTTACCTTTTCCATGGGATCTTTAGAGGCTCCCTTTTCTTCTGATTCAAAGGATTTTCCCTTTTCTTCGTTGTATGAAGTGTTTCCCCTAGTGTAACCTGGAATGTTGGATTTGCCTGAAGACTGCATATTCTTTTCTATTTTCTCGGCCAATTCCTGAGCAGTTTTTAGATCGGCCAGCTCTTTGTCTCTTAACTGGTACCTCAAATCACCAGTGAAGGCTTCAATGTAAGATATGAGGATGGAGGCATCCTTTGGCTTGATTTCTTTAGGGATTTCCGCAACCGCACGCTTGAACTTAGTGTTAAATTCATCCATGGTTTCATTCTCCATATTCTTGATGTTATGAAGGGCAGCAAGGAGATGTCTTGGTTCTTTCTTTTCTCCCCATTTCTTCTTAAAACCCTCTAGGAATTCACTAAGAGTTTTATATGAATCATCATATAGGTAGAGGTACCATTCTTCAGCATCATCTTCTAAGGATAAAGCAAAGAGCTTCATTTTGACATCGTCATGGTCATGGGCAGCATCATTGCAATAACTGACCAGGTGCTTTTCAAACTTTCGAAGGTGAGACTTGGTAGTGATGGCATTATTACCCTGAAATATGGGGAGCTTCTTGATAGCATATTTTGGAATGGCATGGGGAGCACCTGCTATCTGAGAAAATTCAAGGGGTTTGAACAATTCCGTCATTTCTTGAGATTGGTGAACATGACTCTCTACGAATATGTGATGGATATCTAAGAGGGATTGGCCTCCTAAATTTTCAAGGTTTCTATGGGAAGTCTGCCTATTCAATCTTCCTCTTATAAAACTTTCAGGATCAGGGAGAGGATTGAATAATTTGTCGGTGATTTCTACGGGTATAAATTCTCGAAGGGATGTTAGATAGTGGAGTCGCCAGATGTATCAAGTTTTAATTTTTATGTTTTTTAAAGACTAGATCAATCAAAAGTTTTTATCTTTTTAGTTGTTTAGAAAAAAGTTAAGCTAAGTCGTACTCGGGAATAAAAATATTTATCCCCGGCAATGGCGCCAAAACATGTTGTCGCATTTTCACACACCTGGTTCACGTCGCAGAAATATTAAAGCCACTCAGTGTGTCCTTGGGGGCAAGTCTCGAGTCAAGGCTGTCACCTTGTTCTTGACTGCTTTGTTTAGGCTCAACTCCTAACGAAGCCAAGGGGGGTGGACCCTATTAAGTTGCTAAGGATAATTACTTAGTATGGTGATGTTAAATTGGATGAGTTACTTAGGAGTTTTAAATTTAACTATAGACAATCAAAGATGACAAGATACAAAAATGAACACACGAAAGCACAATGTTGAGACACAATATATATATAACGCAAGAAAATAACCAGTGCCTTAGAATGGAGTCAAAAAATAAAATCAATGTACTTGCATGTGCTTGGAGTGAATGTTTTGCAATTGCCTCTTGGTACGTTTTAAGTTAATGTGAAATATGAGTTGATTAAAATTAGGCGATGGGGTGGACTCCAGATATACCCGAGAGTACTTGGAGTATGTCCAAAACTAAACCTTCACGGCTACTCGCAAGGAATATGTGGGTCGAATGGAGTCTCTGGGGATATTGTTCATAACGCACTCGTTAGGGTGTGACAGATATCGGCACCCCAAGGTCACTTTTTAGAAGTTCCCGCTTCCTTTGGGTATTTTGCCACTGTAATGGTTTGATCTAGGTGTTGGATTTTCACTTGATGGTTTGTCAATTTGGGAGAGTGAATCCTAATTATACTAGTCACTCAAGAGCTTTCGATATAGCTTGACTGATCGGACGAACTGCATCCAAGTGCAGAGCATACACACCGGAGTCTTGTCAATTTTAGTAAATTTTGAGATGGATGTTCTTGTTAAAAAGAAAACCCTCTAGGAACCTCTTTCGGTCCAAGTGGACCTCAATCGGGGAATCAAGGAGGGGTTGATTTTATTATGGTTATAGAAACAAATGATGATAGCAAATGAAACATAAAAAGATAAGCAAACTACAATTTTCTAATTAGACTACCACGAACCTTTCTTCATCTTTCGGCTCAAAAGGAGGCTTGTGGGGTAAGTATTAAAATTACTTTGAAACCAATAGAAATGGAATATGGAAATGATTTTAAATCAAATTATACTACCCTACAAATTAGTACTACGCTAGATTGAAAAAAGATGAACGAAAAGCAAAAAATGACACGGACGCAAATCCCCCCAGGGGGGATGGGGAATGGGCTCGAAAGAGCCTATTCAGAAATATTTTTATTACCAGTGGTTACAATATCAGCAAACTGCTATGATTCTTCTTGATTCTTATACAGAATGAAACCAAGAGCTTACAAAGTGCAAAAAATAAAGATTTCAATCAAAAAGGGAGACCCCTGGGGGGATTCAGAAGGCCCAAAAGTCACTTTCGAATAGAATATCCTCCTCTTTTCTGTTATACCTGCTAAAAACCATCAAGCTTATTAGACTGAAATATTCCCAAAGGCACTCTGAAAGTACCTTTGGGTCAGCTTACTTTTAACCAAAAAAAAGCTAAGTTAAAACTAGTTAAAAAAAAGGTAAAAAGGGAACCAAGGAAAGCAAGATTTCCTTGGGATATTGCATTTCCTTTTAGGCAGCCAATATGATGTGCACTTATTTCTATATTTATCTTTTATAATAGAAAACAGAAATCTAATGCATGCAAGATACAAATTCTCTTTAAAATTCCATGCAAAAAGGACGATTTCCCTAAAGCTAGATCTAGAATGCTTATGAAACCTTTTAAGAACAAGATCTATATTGTGGGATTTGAGGAGATAGATATATGTTAAATTTACTTTAAGATAATATATCTAAACAATATCAAAGCTGTGAACAAAGTAACCAGGTAAAAAGAATTGATTTTGAAGGAGGAAAAAGAGAAGAGAAGTGCTTGTTGCTGAAGCAGATCTGCAATGGAAACTTGTTAGTGGAATACAGAGGGACAATGTCTTCACAAAGCTTTTGGATGTACAGTGGATTCAAACTAGATCCACATCTCGTCCAATCCTTGCTACCTGAAAGCTAAACACACAATCCTGCACGAAACCTCATGAGACCTGGATATATATATGAAAAAGAGACAAGAATTACATGCAAATAAACTTATTAAACATGTATAATCTATCTCTTCTAATCATATAAGATATGAGATATAAGAAAAACAAGTAACCTTACTTTCCCAACTATACTCCTATTGATTCAGCTGAATCGTTCAAGCCAGGCAAAGTTTAGATGCAGAATTTGAGTGAAAATACGGCAACATCAATGGTCGTAAGACAATGCTTAATCCACACATATGAGAGAATTACACCATTTGGCCTCCAAAGCTTCTTTATTTCAACAATCAAAAGATTACAATGGTATTACAATAGCAAGCCCTTCAATCCAATTCTAACTAGCTTGGAAGAGGAGGCTTATTCTTGGATATATACAAAAACCAGGAGATCCAACCCAGGGGGGTGCAAATCCCAAGGATATATACCATTGTAGCTGAAGGAGAGTCCATCAATGCCTGATCTGTGTCTAGCTGAGCCAGATCTGAGTCTCACTTAGTGAAACTGTCAATTGGGGGGCTGATCTGACTGACACCTCAACCTGTTGACTAAAGCATCCACCAAAACTCATCCAGATGAGCCAAAACATGTGGAGTAGAGAGGGAGGGTGAAATTCCCCATAAAGGATGCTGAAGATCAACTCTGGATCTGATTTGATCACCTCCTTCAGTCAAGGATTTGTCAAATCCAATCAATCTAGTTCAGATCTGACTGATTTCAATCAAATCGGTTGAGAATCCACTGATATAGGATTTTGGATTTGCTCCATTATTCATCAATTTATTAATTAAAATAATCAATAATTGATTTTTGGGGCTTTCTGACCTGAGTGATGGAAAATCACTCAAAACTAGGAAATAGTGGGTCCATGGGTTTACATGGTACTCTTAGCTTGAAAATGAGCACCTACATGACTAAAACTGATTATTTGGCCCACTTTTATTACAAAATCAATTTTTCCAATTAAATTATTAAAAAATAGCCTAAGTTTTGGAAAAATTAAATTTTAATAAAAAACACTGAAAAAATTAAAAAAATAAAAAAGTTGAAAACACCTAGGGGGACTTAGACATGTTCATATGACTCGACCATGATGCCTAGCATGTTTATACATTGACACATAGACTCTAATAACCTCAATAGGCCTAAATGCCAAGCCTACCACCCCAACTTTGGAGGTATTGAGTGAAAAACTCAGAAATTATCAGTCATTTATTCAACAACCAATAATAACCAAGGGAAAAAACACCCTGGGCTGATCGAATTGACAAATAAAGTCTAAGAGACCGATTCTTTTATAGACACTATCATGCTAGAACATTTATTACAAATCCCCCAAGGGGGTATGAACATGTGATATAGTACAACAAGCAATTCCCAGAAGCACTTCCGAAGGTCTTCTGAAGTCTAAACAAAAAATCTTTGTCCGGTTCACCAGGATCACTTGATAAAAAACCACTAAGTACAACTTAGGTGGTAACAGACCCAAGGTAGATTTTAACTTTATAGATAGAACAACTAGACTTATCTATCATGTAGGAGACATGATCAAATTCCCCAGGTAGAACTGACAAGAGGAGGAGTAATAAACTCAAAGTAATAGCTGAACTGAAAGTGAACACTGAGACATGGGTATCAGAAAAGACAGAGAGTGCTATGTTCAAGGATGACATCCTGCCACTAACTGAAAACCAAGAGAAAACTTCTTCCTTACCTTCCCTGTTAAATTTTAATGAGTCCAGGAAATTCAACTCGGATCTCTCTTCATTTTTTAACAAGCTTGAAGAGAAGAGGAAATAATGCTTGATAGTTCCACTGATTCGTGGATTTAATGAGCCCGAACTAGTACATGCTCAGTCAGTGTTTTCACATTTAGAGAGTCTGAAAACTCCAAAGAAGATTCCAGGGGGGGTGCTTTTTCATACAATTTAGTCTCCTGAGGCCAAAAAAGTATAAAACAAACCACAGAAGAACTCTCTTATCTTCCGAAGAATTAAGGCGCACCTTTTTCGTATTTAGTCAGGAAGGTCCAAAAAGGGTTAAATTACCACCTACTCAACGCTCCTTCAAAAGCAGCATATAGCCTGAGTTTTACAAGTGTGAAGGAAGGCAAGATCACTCGGAAAGATCCATTTGATTACGAGAAATGGGGCTTACAACAATAAACTCAATGATTTGTTCTTTAGGGTTTAACGAGCATAACAAAGACATAAAGTACACTAGGAATCTTTTTCATGTTTTGGTCCAGAGCACAAAAAGGAGAAAACTAAGCTCATACCGAGGGTTCCTTTTCCGTAAATTTAGTCCTTCAGGTCTAGAAAAGTGATAAACCTATGCCTGAGAATACTCTTCTCAATTCCGAAGAAAAGAGAGTGTTCCTTTCTCGTGTTATTCTGCATGGTCTGAGAAAGAGATAACCTACCACCAATGCAGATGGCCATTCACATATTCTTAACGAGCTTGAACGGATAAGTTAACTCGCCAATTAATTCTGTTTTAAGGAGTTAGACCTGGGCCTAAAGAAACTCCATATCTTTCCCGTGAATTTTTAACGAGTTCGAAAAAGTCAACTCGCAACCTCCTTACTATTTTTAACGAGCTTGAAGGAGATCAGAAAGAATGCTCTAAATACGAGGAAACGAGTTTCATAGGAAGGCGAAGCTAGTTCCAAGCGCAAGGAACAGACCTATGCATAATTGAAGGAACATGAGAAGGATAAATACACTCAGGGAACATCTCCTCAAGGTAAAAGGTGTCCAGTTTCAAAGGCAAAAAGATACAAGGCTTAGCAACGATGAGAACAAAGATGATGGCTTATACAATGAGTTAAAAGCGTGGAAGCCGGCATCAGGCTCATAAGCGCGAGCGGGGCACATGCAAATGCAGTTATAGCTTGAACAACAAGACAAGTCCAGTAAATAGTTGTGACTCCAACTAAAAATCCTGTCTCTAAGAAACAACCACATCAGAATCACATTCAGAAGAAAAGATCTGATGCAGATCACTTTGGCAGAAACACATGTGACTTTGCTATCTTCTACAAAAGGGAAAGTCAAGGCAGAATCGACCGAAGAAGATTCTATAGAACCAAGGCTTGAGGGTTTATAATTAGTAAGATCAACCTCAGAAGGAGAGAAAAAATCAACAAGGGATATAGAGTTTGTAGGAACAAACTTAGTATCACAGGAGTTGAAAAATTCATAAGAAAAATCGAACTCATCAGGATCACTGACTTGCTGATCAAAGGGAGAGTTAAAAGACTCAACAAGAGAAAAAGAAGGAGATTGATCAATAGAAAGATCAAGCTTACTAAGAAAATCAGGGTTAGACTTAATCACAACTGAACCAACATCCAAAAGAAGGTCAGACTGTATCAAAGACTTCAGGAATTCTTCATCCGAAGGAAGGAGATCATCTGAGATAGGACACATGACTAAACTTTCAAATGGATCGACAGAGTGGAGAGCATTCTCCATAGTCTGTATAGGCTAACTCACCTATTCAATTGATGGGACCAAGTCCCGAGAAGGTAAGCATGAAAACAGAGGTTTCTTCTTAGTATCAATTGAACGCAAAGGACATGAGGCCACATAGCTCACCTGTGGCAGGGTAGTGTCTATAGAAACATTGGGAACCAATAAAGGAAAGACTTGGTCTCTGGTTGGGTCAGGAGATGGATCAAGAAAATCCAACTGATTGATAGTGACAATTTCTTCACCTTGATGAAAGTGCATCACACGAAAGAATGTTGACACCACAGCTTGCATGGCATAGACATAATCACAACCAAGGAGCATATTGAAGTCCAAGGGGTCTTCTATCACCATGAATTCAACTAAGACAGTATTCCCACCCAAAGTAACAAGTGTTTGAGAAAGAATTCCCAAGGCTATACTAGTTCTTCTATAAAATTCCAGTAACTGACTAGATGTCAACACGAGGCTGGGAGATCCCATGCCTCGCCAAGCACGAGTAGACAAAATACTAACTGAGGCTCCTTCATCAACAATACAATGAGCAATCGTGTATGATTCAACTTTGATCTTTATCTAGAAAGGTGCATCAGAAGAAAGGCACGGCTCAACTAGGCTATCCCAATCAAAGGAAGCAATCTGAGATCTTGGTGGGGGTTGATCTGAAATGAGTTCAGTGCCCCCTTGTTCAGTAAGTTCTAAACTGGAAATGAATAAAATGTTACTAGTAGACACTTCACTCTCCAAAGGAAGAGTGGGATTGATCGACAATGGAATCGATTCAACCGCTTCGTGAAATTCACTCTCTGAGGGGAGAGTGGGATTGAACAAAGATGACATTGGTTCAATCACATCAAGATCACTCTCTGAAAGAAGAGTGGGATCGACCAAAGCTGAGATTGGTTCGACCACTTGATCAACCAAAGGTTGAGTAGGTTGTTGAGAAACTATAGGTTGTTCAAAATGGGATGACCATGAAACCAAACTCTTCTTACCTCTTCAATAGAAGGGAATTTATAAGTAAAGTGGTCTCCCTCACAAATCTTACAAGGAAACTTGGGCTTGTGTTTTGAACGGGTAGTATTTTCAACAGTGTCAACATGACTCACAGTGGCTGACGAATTGTCTTCAGCATGAACCATAGAGGCTGAGAGACTGCCCCCAGCATGGCTTGCAGAGGCTGAGAGACTGCCCCCTGCATGGCTTGAAGAGGCTGAGAGACTAGGTCCAACATGACCTGCAGAGGTTGAACAGGTGCCCCCTTTCTTGTGTGCCTTCTTCCTATTCCTCCTTCTTTTACTCCTTTTAGATTGTCGGTTACTAGTATCAGTACTTTCACTGCATGAGGTAGAAGGAGTAGGAGAATTAACTACAGGTGAAGGGGAAACAATTTTTTTATGCCCTTGATATAAGGAGCTTACTTGCGAAGCATCGGGGGAATTCAAGACAGTTGGAGTGGAAAACAACCACACCGGTAGCCCTAAGGTGAATCTAGGTAGATTCAAGGTGGCCATCAAAGGAACACCAGCATTCCCTATGAGAGGAATAGTACAAGGATTTCCCAGCATGGGGATCTCTTGGTTGGTGTTCAAAGGGGTGTTAGCCATAGTTTCAAACTAGGAGGCAAAGTCCTAGGTTGATAGGAAACCAAAATTACAAAGCACACACCTAAAGGCACACTAAGTACAGACAAACCACACAGCACTCACTAAAAAAATTCCTAAAGTCAAATAGACAAATAGGTATAAGATATGTTTTCCAAGAGAAAGCTGATAGACAGTTACTTGGCATCCCTGTAGATGTTCTTACGCATAAGCGAAGGAATCACCCACCGCCCTCCCACACCTTCTACCAGGGTTACCTTCCAAGTTCATCCAAGGTGAACCAAAAATAGCCTTCTGGTGTACCTGTGTATGAACCCTAGATGTCAAAGAGACTAAAGGCTACCTTAACTATATTGACAATCTGGGGGGACAGTCGCAAGCCTAGTTCGTACGCATGGGAAGGGTAGCTGAGCCCGAAACTCTATCTAGGATAGAGTCCCCAGATGCATAAAAACCTTGGTCTACGCTTTGACAAGGAATCAGAGGGTTATCTCCTCAGTCCAAGTCTCCACGCAGCCTCGTACTTAACTCCTATTTGAGAGGAGCTTCCCAGATACAATCAACATGGAAAAGGGTTTACCTAGTGATTGGCCAACTACGTCTGAAATTTTATACTTGTGGAGAGTTAAAACTTCCTATCCCACAAGTCTAGCCTGAGCTAGTTGGTGTATGACCCTATAAAATAAAACTTACTAATAATTTTTAAATTATATCGTTTATTTTAAGGGTTGTTTTTAGTTAGAGGGTAAATGGTGTGAAACTTATGTGGTGTTTTGATGCAAAGTTGAAACAAAATGACTAAGCAAAGAGAAATGAAATGCAAAAGGCAAAAAGTATTCTCTTTATTTTTCAAATAGAAACTTGAAAGCCACAAAAGAACAATTTCTTTTTATTTTTTATTTTCAAAAACAATGATATGCCATGCAATCTAGACTAAAAACCTAATCTACATGCATATAAAGCAAACATGTGTTTTTTTTTCTTTTTCTTTTATAAATGCAAAAGAAAAACAACCTATCAACTAATGCAAGCAAGTAATGTAAGCAAAGCAAATAGACAACTACTATGCACCTAAATGCACAATTCTTGAGTATGATTGAATTAAACTAACTGTATAGAGTAAGCAAAGTGAAGTAAAACAGATTAATAAAACCAAATATCTACCACCTAAGGAAGACTTGGAACCCTAGCTTGGATAGACACAATGAATGGAAATCACTGAGATCAAACAAAGGCAAGTGACAAACCAATACTATTCAGAGATAGAAAAGGGTAAAACAGTGTCTAGAACCATGATCACTGATTCAAATAACCAACACTTGGACCTATAACCCAAACAGGCAAATCCACTCCAAATTGCACCAGAAAGACAATCCAAACAAAAGAAATCAAGGGCTTTACAAGAAAGCAAAAGGAGTGGCCAACAAGGTCATCAAACTCACAATAGAGTGCTTATAAGGAAAACCAACCAGCAAACAGACTTTATAGAGGGACAGGGACAAGCAAACCCTAACCCAAGAAATCCAAAGCTAAGCCTTGTATGTGACTGTATACAAGGGCAACCTGCGTACTTTACGCGACTGTCCTAGAGAGAAACCCGCGTATGCAGGCCTCTGTAAGCGACTGTATGCAAGAGCAACCCACGTATAGGTACAAAAATTTTCTAATAAAAAGAAAATTTTTCAAGGTCTTCAAACACTATCCTAAGCATGAACCAAGACAGGATACCACACACAAACTCAAGGCAAATACTGGCCAACAATAAATAGAAATAACCCACAGCAATCTGCGCTCCCAAGCGAAGTCGCCAGTTCTATTGTTCAGGAATAAACACCCTTATAACTGAGGGTCTGGGGTTGCCAACTTACTGTTAAAACTTGCAGACAATCAGCTTTAAAGTACAGAAAGGAAATAGGAAGATATGATGAACTCACCCAATTAATGATGGTTGATCCAAGCTTTTTCTTCTCCTGCTCTGCTACTTTCCAAAGCTTTCAAGGATGCACCTCCTTCACCTACAAAGAGCAAATCCTCCTAGTACAATCTTATACATGTATATATGACAAGTTAGATAAACAATATATAGAGTGCTTAATCATAAATATTCATCAAACCATGATACATGAAAGAGACTCAACACAAAGTTGGAAGAAGGATTCTCTTTATTAACAATAGTGAATGAGATAAGTGTACAAGCCAACGCCTGAAACAAGGACTCCTCTGCAACCAAAGGATTCTGAGTTCTGCTACTCCAAAGACTTTTGAAGATATACCACCATCATAACTTTTCTCTCCAAGTATGATTGATTAATGCCCTCCCCAAGGCCTCTATTTATACTTAGGGAAATAGAGTAGTTTCGAAGGTTGAGTAGGTTGAGACAGTTAATATAGTTAATGATTAGGGATTAACAAATCTCCATTAATCATGTTATATTATTTTTAATGTCGAATGGAGGCATACGTGAGTATTGATACTAGAAACCCGCATATGACACACGAGTTGCTATAAGGGAAACCCGCATACAGATCTGTACGCGGGTTGCAATGACAATACTCACGTACAGTACATGATATGCTATGGAGATAGTCGCGTACATATGCGAGTTTCTATGGAAAGAGTTGCGTACAGCAATCAACATATAAAAAGGTAAAATGGCAAGCTAGGTGGATAGTGAATGCATCTCATGTCATGCCCATATATAGTGTTTAGGCAACCTTCAATCCATAAGTGTCCTTTTGTGTGCCAACATATGAAGTGTCGACACTCGGATGGAGAAGTGCCATTTGGGTTGATAACAGTCCTTGGAAAAATTATCTTTTGTTTCACTATATGACTTTTTCGTGTCGACTACAATTTATGTGATATAACCTACCAAGATACTATCGACCTAAAATTTGACAACCCTAAATATAGGATTGTTGACCGTCTTCAGTTGTTGGATCAGCTCATGACTCCATTCTGTCGGCTCTCCTCCTTGGAAATATTTCCTCTGGGTCTCTAATTTTAATAACCACTCATGCAATATGATGGGAAATTCGCTAAAGAAAATATCATGAATGTCCATGTAAAGGTATCGCTCCAACAATTCTTGTGCATTCAGTCATGATCCTTCACTTTCTTCTCATGCAAACTCTAGTGCCTTATAAATGACCAAATCTTGAATTTTCAGCTTCATTGGGTACTAGAACATATCCCCGTCGAAATAATTCATCATCCCGACAACGAAAGCATTTGATGGCATACTTTTGGTCCACCTAAGTTTAGATTCCTCGTTTGTTAACAAATCCCAATATATCAGATCGATAGAGCAGGACTTTATCGGCAACACCTGCAACACAGATGAAGTCTCACACGAGATATATATTGGGAACTACTAGAACCATTTTTGTATAGTTGTTGGAGATTTATTCCTTATAGCAAGACCAATTCACTTGAACAAAACCGGAATTAAACCTTTTTTCTTATCTATTCATTCATGATAACTATCCAATGATCTGGCGATATAAATAACAACATTAATCATGAAGCATTAACACATATTCAAGATGCGACACAAATATAAGTTCATTCACCATTAAGCATGTGTGACACATTCAAATAAGCTCATTTATATAAATTAGGTATTTGACACAAAACAAACAGAGAAAATATGTAACGTGGAAACCCATCCGAGAAAAAACACAAAGGTGCTCTTCATCTGGCATGAGAACTAGTTTGGAACCTTTGTTCTATGCACTCAATACTACGTACTCAGCTTGCAGACTCTTCTTTAGATATTATTTACAATTCATACATATTTCTCTCATCAAATACTCTTTGATTTTGGCCTATATATTTATTCTCTTCTTCTATGAATCATTGATTTGCACACATCCTGGATCAAGCCTATTCCTCTCTTTGACTAACTATTTTTTATAAACCCGCACACAGCTTGGGTTCATGCTTTTATAAGCTTTTACAAATCTTGATCCAACCGTCAATCGGCTCACAAATGTCGGTTGATAGGCTTTGTTTCTATTTCAATACACTTAGTTACATCTAAAAATATGCACTATCAACCCGAAAATACAATTATGCTTTTATGAATAAAATTAAGCATTTAGTCAAACTAACTCTTTTCGAAATTAGTTTAACTCTATTTTTTAGATTTATTCTTCTTATGTCATGATTTCTTCTGTCGCGACTGCTTCTCTCATTGCAGTTCTTCCCCTACGGCTTCTGCTTGTCTTGCGACCGGAACTTGTATTTTCCTGAATAGAATTATGGAAGAATTTTGTCTAACTTTTTCTACGGCCAACAACAAGGTTTTTGGGGTAAGCACACACTTCCAGGAAAAAGAGTAAAACAAAACAACCACCCCTTCCTCCTTTCCAACTTTTACATATCTTTTATTATTAGCTCTGTTATAAAAATAGGATCACAAAGCAATAACAATAAAAAATAAACAACATGTAAATAAATAAGGAGGAGCTGCGTTCGAAGAATGGCGAACTCGACGTTTCGATCCCTACTCTGGGATCATCATCAGGAGACGGTTAGAAGCGTGTGGAAAAGTGTAATCCAACATGTAAATATTAAAACACATTAACACATTACAAGAGAGACACCAATATAATGTGGTTCACCCAATATGGGCTACGTCAACACAGAAATTTCCAATCCTTTTTATTATACCATCCAACAAAATGAAATGATACAACCTGCAACAAACCCGATGCAGTTACTCTTTACTCTCTCACAGACTCTCCACACAATCATAGAGAATGTTTTACAATGCTACAATACAATACACAATTGTATTAAAATGATTTCCTTTTATAAGGGAATTACCATGGTAAAATACCACAGGTCACCAAATACCATGGTCCCGTAAACTAGTGTCCAACAAAACATCCCAAAAATTTATTTTGAAGGATTCACCCCCAAACGCCCACAAGGCGACAATGTCCCCGATTACTCCCCTACTGGGGCCGAGTGTATAGTAAAACTGGGATACAAACACGATTGAACAATAACATATCTGAATTAGGAAGATCAGACTCCACAACAAACAAGATCACTTGGTTAAAAGTTGTTTTCTTAAATAATAGGTATTAGGTTCAAGTCTTCTGAACTTTGTTAGATACTTTTCTAAAAAATGCATGCAACTTCTATCTTTAAGTTACTTTATTGTAAAAGAACATCTCCCTTTTTTTATAAAAGCGAGTCATTTAAAAGTGTAAAGTCTTTTAGTTTTTTCATGCAATATTTAAGTAACATTATTGTAAAAGTGAACTCCACTTATTTTATAAAAATGGGTCACATAAAGCAACATTATTGTAATGTGAGTTTAAAATATTAAGTTTGGGAAGAGGGGGAGTCCTTTTTTCCCACATGCCACATGTATGTTTGGATTCACTTTCAAGCATTTTTCAAACAAGCCTAACTTCCTCATCGAGTACATTTAAATAATGTTTTTTTAATTGCCTATTTTTCTAAAATCTTTGCATCTAGACCATTAGTTTCTATTTTTGAATATTCAATGTTCTAGTATGCCTTCCTCGTGTGACATTTTGCTTAATAGTTCCAACTAATTCTCATGGAAATGTCATATGGAGGATGTCTTACAAAGTAGAGGACTTTACTAGATTACTTTGAGGAAAGAAACTGGACCTAATGATGATAATAAGATAATAAAATGGACCAATAAATGTGATGAGGCTAGTGGATTAATCGGAATGCCCATTTCCAATGAATTATGAGTCCACCTTCAAGGAATTGATCATCCAAAAACAAATAGGGAAAAGTTCAAAATTGTGTTTGGTAAACAAAATGAAATTCAAGGTTGTCATCTTGAAAATAAGATGATTACATTAATTCCAAGTGATTTCCCTTGCATACAAGACTATTTGTCTAAGTACAAGACCCCTAGACTTTTACTTGATAATTGCAACATAAAGGAAAGACGAGAAATGTATTTTCATATTCTTTCCAAGATTGGACTTTCCTATTCTATTTTTGTATCTACCTTTACTCCATGAAAGAATCTTTGGGGATTCACTATAAAAATACCACTCTTGGATATTTTTTTGATTCCTTTATTAAAGAGAAATATAAGCACATACATTTTGGAGTATTAATCAATGTTGATACATCTAGCGAATTCTTACTGACACAACATAAGGATAAGTCGAAGCATCCCAAGAAGTATCATACTCACAATAATAATCAATACAAGGGTCCCAAACCCTCTCAACCAATGCATCCTTCCAAAAATAAAAAAAGGAACCAAATCAAAAGGTAAGAAGACTAAGTGTAATTACAACTTTTGCATGAAAGATAATCATGTTGAATCTATATGTTTCAATAAGATGAAAACCTAGGAAGTAGCAATGAAGAAGCACAACATCCACCTTGATTCATCTGCAGAATCTACATCTCAAGGACATGAACTTTGTGCTTCTGGTTTTTTTTTCTTTAATGCTTCTTCTTCTTCTTTGAATGAGTGTCTCATTGATTATGGAGCATATTATCATATGGTTAAGTATAAAGCCATGTTTTCTACAAATGATGTAATTCACCGAATAAATATTTGTTGATGATGATAAATATCTTAATATTTTAGGATTTGGAATTGTTCAAGTATATGATGGGAAGTTCAATGGTGTACTATGTGTTCCAAGTATTTCTTGCAATTTGTTTAAAGTCTATCAAATCGCTCATTCTAGTAAATGTAAGACTATGTCATTTACACTTCACCAAGTTGTAATCAAGGATTTGAAAGATCCTAAGCATGTCCTTTCCACCAGAATTTTTTTATCATATTACCAGGTTGTACAAATTTAACAACTTTGGTTCATCACCTTTTTCCTCATTTTTGTTGTTCATGGCTATGACTTGAGAAAAATTTGGCATGAGTGATTTGGTCACTTAAATTATCGCTCATTGTGGAAACTATTTAAAGAAAATATGGTGACAAGTCTTTCGATGGTATCTTACAGGGATGGTGTTTGTTCTAGTTGTGTGCTCGGAAAACATCATTGGGACAGTGTTGACAAGCGTGCCTCTTGGCATACCTCGGTCCCTTGCAACTTGTGCATAGTGAATTCTGTGTGCCATCCACTTCATTTTCTAGTTTCAAATATTTCTTAACTTTCATTGATGATTATTCCATATGCACTTTGTTTTATTTCCTAAAACTTAAGAGCAAAGTATTTGACACTTTCTTTTCCTAAAAGTCCCTTGTTGAAAAACAATATAGTCAACAAATTCTCAAGTTAATATTTCTTAATGGGGGAGAATATTTTAACAACGAATTAACTACTTTCTACACCGAATAAAGAATCCAACAACAACACACTATTCCATATACACCACAAGAAAATGGTGCAATTGAGTGGAAGAACCACACCTTAAAAGAAATGACTAATTGTATGCTCCAAGCTAAAGGACTCAATCTTCAATTTTGGTCTGAAGCCATAAATTGTGCAAATTACATATTTAATTTCACCCCCACTAAAGCTTTACAAGGTATTACACCAAAAGAATCTTGGAGTAAAATTAAACCAGATGTAAGTCACTTCCATGTATTTGACAGTGAAGCATAGGCTCATATTCTAGATGAAAAACAAAAGGCATTGCAACCTAAAAGTGAAAAGTGCATATTTATTGGGTATTCTGAAGATGTCAAAGGTTATATAATTATTCAACCACATTTTCATGATATAATTATGAGAAGAGATGCTAAATTTGATGAAAGACTCTCTACCTGCGATCCTAATTCAGTGTTTATGTTGTTTGTGGCTTGTGATCCCAACATCATTGACATTATTCCTATTGTTGAGGCCTAATTGTTCGCTATATTGGTCATTATTGTATTAATGGGTTATTTATGATGGGTTGTTAGGGGTTGTTATGGTTTATTACATGAAATAAGGGAACTAAATTAATATTTTAATGTAAAAGAGAGTAAATATAACTATTACCCCTAGCATGGGAATATTATAAATATGAGTCTTTGGAATGTCATTAGAATCATAGTGACTTTTTATCTCTCTTACTGTATTGGTTTCCAGTAAAGAGAAGGCAAGGAGAAGTGGAGTTTCCACAGCTCCACTTCCCTTGTGGGAAAGAGAGGCAATTGGTGTAATCAAGGTTTCCAATAATGAATAAAGGAGATTTGGTTTTTATGTGTCTCATATGAGTTATTTTGTTGTTCTCTTATGTTATTTTGTTGCAGAATAAATGTTATTTATGGTATCAATTGATGTGTGCTTATGGTTTAGTAATGTTGGACATCAAAGAAAATGGCTAACACCTACTTTGGTTTTTATGATGATAGTGAGGATGAAAATCAACCTTAGCTAGCTCATTTTCCTCCATTTTCATTGGCACAACCGCTTCCTCGATGTTCTTATTCAAATGAGAAGCAACTAGTGATCTTATTGGTGATCCCAAAGATCACCACCGAACTTGTTCTTAAGTCTAGCAAGCCATCTCTCTTTTGGACCAAGTTTTAAAGAATCATGATATCAAGAGAATTGTAGAAGCTTCAAGGAATCTAAATTGGGATGTATCTATGTATGAAAAATATTGTTCCTTAATTGTGAAATATTGGAAACCAGTACCTCTTCTAAAAAGAAAAAAAATCATAAGATGTAAATGGGTCTACAACACTAAGTATGCATTATATGGAAGTCTTGAAAGATTGAAGGAAATGTTAGTTTCCAAAGGAATTGACTACAATGAAACTTTTCCCCTCCACGTCACCAAAATGAACTCCATCCACCTTGTTCTTTCCCTTACAGACTTACATAAATGAGAGGTCCATCAAATGGATGTAAAGTCTGCCTTCTTGCATGGGAATTTATAGGAAGAATTTTACATGGAACAACCTCCTAGCTATGTTCAAAATGGATCTATCCTTGTCTTTCGCCTTAAGAAATCCTTATATTTTCTTAAATAAGCTCCTCAAGCCTAACATTCCAAATTGGATAGTTTTCTCCTTCATACTATTTTTTCTAGATGTCATTCTAACCCAAATGTCTATTTTGTTGGGTATGATTGTCATTGATGTCAAAGATGTTCATTAATAACAAAAAAAATATTAATTCAAAGTTGAATTATTGTCGAATGTTTTCATTAAGTCGAAGTCAAACTATTGTTGAACGTGTTCATTAAGTCGAACTCAAACTATTGTCGAACGTGTTCATTAAGTCATAGTCGAAGTATTATCGAAAGTGTTCATTAAGTTGAAGTCGACCTAGTCAACCTATCTATTATGGTCAAGTATTTGTAAGTCGAAATCGAAGTCAACTTAATCGACATAGTCGATCTATTATCAACCATTAAAAGTCGAAGTTGGCTTAGTCGACCTATTATCAACTATTATCGGTCGAAGTTAATTCTTAGTCAACCATTGTCAGTTGAGCTGAAATCAGAATTTGGCATTGAATAAGTAAGTCATAATCAACAGAGTATAGTTCAACAACAGAATCGACAAATGTCAGAATATTGATGGAATTCAGTCAAATTTGGAATTGACAAAGTTGAAGTTGAAACAATTGAGTGAAAAACACTGGAATACGCAGTATACGTTTTAGTGGTTGATTCTCGACATCAAAATCGATCAGTCAGATTCAGAATTGATGATGTATTGTAAATAAAGGGATAAATAGGTCAGAAGTTGATATGTCTAATTTGAGATTGTGAATTCAAAATATTTCATAATCATACTGTTAAAACTCACAAGTTTAAACAGACAAGGTAATTATAAATTAGTTTTATTTGTAAAAGGTCACGATGAAGGGTTGTGACTATTAGGAAAAGAGTCACGATTGAAGGTATATAAACAAAGATTTAAACTTTCAAATTAAATGTCTGAGTACTGTTGAGGCCTGGAAAATTGCAGGTAACAATAGTAGGGATTCTCCCCAATAAACATTCCCAATTAGCTCGTTATTGTTTGGTATGGGGAATCCGTACGGTTTATGGTCCAGCTACCGTAGGTCAAGTAACAATTAAAGCTTATTTTACCAGTTGTTGCTAGGGTTTTACACCTAGCTTGTACGAATGAGTACCTACTAAGGACAATGGATTCCTTAGTAGCAGTTCAATGATATATGAATTAAAAGCTATAACTTGAAATAAAAAGATGCTAAACAATAATGAGAATTAAATCTAAACAAGTGCATTAAACAAAACAGTAAAAAGTAAATAACATAAAACGAAAGCAGTAAATAGTAAATAATGATCTTTACTGATGTTACCTCCAATGTGGAGGTGGGTGAAGTCCGTTGCGTTGGTCCGATGTCGGTGGCTCCGAGCTTCAAGCTGCTTCTTCTCTTTCTCCAATGGTGGAAATGGGCCAAAAGGGGCTCTTATGGTGAAAGTAGCTTCAATGGTGAGCTATGGTTTCACGATGAAAGTAGCTTCAATGGTGAGCTATGGTTTCACGAGCAATTTTGGCAGAGGCAGGATACTTGTGATTGTGGATGTGGAATAAGGGGTTTCCACCCCTTATTTATAATTGAAAACCATGCAGTTTTAGGGTTAGGGTTTCAGCTATTTAGGGTTTTTTCCTCATTTCCTCATTATTTTATATTTTTATTCCTTTTTTGCTTTTTTGGAGGAATTTTGGATATTTTTGGAGGAAAAGAGGGTTTTATGGCCTTTTGGAGGCACTTTAAGCCTTTTGGAGGCTTTTTGCATGGTTTTATGGGTTTTTGATGGAAATATGGTGGGAAAATGGAAAAATGAGCCATGTAAAGGGGTAGATGAGGTAGTGAACCCTTTTTGGGTGATAACAGATTGCCCCCTGATGTGCGAGGGCAGGAGCTCATTGTATGGCCGATGGACATCATAAGTCATATTTGGTTTTCCTGGGGTGTGGAGAAGAGAAAGAACCAGCTGAAGTCCGGAACACCGATCTCGAACCACCTGGAAGGACTGAAAAGTACATAACCTCAATAATGGATGAGGAATCATCTGATCATCTGAACGAGGTGGGCATTCCCATGCTCGTATCAGGATATAGCATAGTAATAACAATGAGGTCCAAAATATGGGGACCTTAACATATACATGTCCTCAAATACTGAATGAGGAAGAATCTCAATAGATGGACGAGGTGGGCATTCCCATGCTCGTATCAAGATACATAAAAATCACTTGTGAGGCCCAAAATGAAGGACCTGTAGTAGATAATCATTGTGCATATCATGAGGGTCCGGAAGGGACACAAATCTGGAACATACTACTGAGCTGACCATGTCTGAGCTGAAAAACTGATCCACTGGAATGGCAGCAGTGCTACTGAATGTGGTTTTGAAGGAACTGATGCGCTGCTGGATTAGAGTGACAAGGGTCACACTCGTAATGGTACACTGATCTGGAACTGAACTGGGTACTCAAAGAAGCATAGAACTGAATGGCTTCCGAATACAATCGCCAACGCAGCCCGGACATCCACGAGAACATATAACTGGGCGTTCCGAAGTGACTCACCAATGTGCTAGAGTCGGGGGAAATCCAGGGTCTTCGACACAGAATGGAAAGGATATACATCCTACGCGATTCTCAACGATGCGAATAAGGTACTGAAGTCGAGCATGTGAGAAACAACTATTCGGAGAGGCAATGATGAGTCCTCCCAAAATGGTCCATAGGCACTCATCACAAATGGTGATGGGTCCAAGGCGCAGGGGCCTCTAGGCCTATCCTCTGGAATAGAGGGGTTGTCGTCGACAGAGGGAGACCTGCAACTATCAAGGTAATGATGTTTCCTTGACAGGAGCGCGAGGTGAAAAACTGAAATGTGATAGTACTGATGGCAGGGTTGATAAACTGGGGTAAATAACTGGGCAAGTAGAGTGGGTGGACTCAAACTTCCTTTGTTCAGAGTATGATGGCGGGGATGATCGGGCAGCACATGAAACTGATTGGTGGTAAAGGTATCATAGCTGTATGGGATCTGGGAAGCTCACTGGGCTGAAGGAGACTCAAGCTGTGGTAACATGGTAGGAGACTGCAGAATACTCTGAACAAAGGCGACCTGATTGGAGGTGCTGCCGAGAGGATTGATCATAGCGCCAAGAGGCGCGGGGGGACTTCTTCATGGGTTGGGGAACTAGAAGAAGTGTGGATATAAAATGGTACTGTCATGTGGATTTTACGAGCCCATGACAGTTCATGCTCGTGGTTGCTTTCAATTTTAAGGAGTCTGAAAGCAAATAAGAAGACTCTGAAATGATGAAATGTTACTGTCGTGTGGATTTTACGAGCCCATGACAGTTCATGCTCGTGGTTGCTTTCAATTTTAAGGACTCTGAAAGCAAATAAGAAGACTCTGAATTGAGGGAATGGTCAGGCAAGGAGGAAGTGTTCGATGAAGGAACATGTATGATGACCAGAACTGAGGTTAGGGGGGGAACACTGATGGGCCTCCTTGCGGGGTGGATGAATGGTGTCAAAATAATGAGACATTTGCAGTATGACAGGAGTGGATGGCTGATGCAAAATAATTGGATGACGACCGATGTGGTGCGCAAATCAATGCGGCAAGGTGTAGGGACGCACTGTTGTAATTGTATCAAGTGAGAGCGAGAAATGATCTCAAGCATCATCACGAGCTCGGAAAAATGAATCCAGTGATATAAAAGGTGTTAAAAACGGAGAGCGGCCCAAGTGGCACGTAAACCGAGGCTACTATTGGTGTCTGAAAAATGGGTAAAAAAATGATGTAGTTAAAAAGATGCAACGAGGTGACCATTGGGATGATCTCGTCGTGCTGATTCCAATGGTAGAAACAGTTCGGAAAATGGACTCCGTATGGGTCCATAATGGTCAAAACAAGAACAAAGTCGACGGACTATAAATAGTAAGTGGGCCCAACATGACACGTCATTTGTACTATTTGAGGTTGATTTGCGATCGGAGTGAACCAGAGCTGACGTGTGATTTTTTGGACGATCCGACCGGCGGATTCGATATTCGGGAGAGCCAGGTATTCCGTTAAACTTACACCTGTTTTGTTTTTTGGGTTGGGAGGGTTGGTGGGCCCCCAGGGGAGGATGTTGTACGGTCCATAGGGGTGGACCGCGGGTTTAGTGGTCAAAACCGCAGTCTCCGACCACGAGTTTTGACCAGGACATCCGCGGTCAGAGACCGCGACTGTTCGGCTTGACAGGCGCGGTCTGGACCGCGACTGTCGGGCTTGACGGCCGCGGTCTGGACCGCGACTGTTGGGCTTGACAGCCGTGGTCTGGACCGCGACTGTTGGGCTTGACAGCCGCGGTCTGGATCGCGACTGTTGGGCTTGATAGCCGCGGTCTGGACCGCAACTGTCGGGCTTGACAGCCGTGGTCTGGACCGCGACTGTCGGGCTTGACAGCCGCGGTCTGGACCGCGGCTGTTCTGGGTTATGGATGGGTGGGACAGGTCTGTTATTTGGACATGAGCCTAATGAGACATCTTTGTGTGATTTGCAGGATGCCATGGGTGATATGGCAGGAGAGGGAGATGCCAGAGGACCTAGTGACTGCCATCCGAGAGGACCATCGGGTGCGGTCCATGTTGGGGCTCTTCGGACTGCTGAAGTTCACTGAGATCCCGATGATACGGTCAGCAGGGTTACTGTTGAACCGCTTGATTGATTTCTAGGAGCCCGAGACACAGGCATTTCGGGTGCAGGGAGAGAGGGTGGACCTCACCCTGATTGATGTTTATTTCTTGACGGGGTTACCCTGCCTGGGGAGGGTAGCTGATACACAGCCGCGGGTCTCTGCGGATCTGGATATAGATGACTTGGAAGTGTGGTTCTGCAGGGCAGACGCGAGGGTGCATAGGAATGCACTCCGGATTCAGGACTTACGAGAGCCAGCAGTACGTGCGATGGCAGCCTGTGTGGTACGGATTTTGGGGTCCCAGTCACCTGAGAAGGTGTCTGGGGGTCAAATGCAGATCGTAGAGCGAGTACTGGCTGGGACTTACTTTGCGTGGGGCCAGATGTTCCTGACCTGCGTGCAGTGACAGCTGACCGCAGCGAAGGAAGCTGGCAAGGGATTCTGTTTTGGTTCCTTTCTAGTTGCATTCTTCATGGAGAGGGTCCCCACACTGCGGCCGCGAGTGCCGGTCAGAGCAGGGGGCTTGAGGGAGCCTAGGATGATTCGGTGGGGAGAGATGATGCGCTGCCATGGTGGCGGGGATGTTGGGCGCTACTTCACTCAGGAGCTGTATATGCAGTGGCTCCAGCTACCACTGGCGCTGGAGGATTATCCCTACAGAGACATGGACTTTACAGGGGATCCAGATGCGCCACGGCCACCAGGACAGGCATGGGGTCCGGATGGTATGTATGATTTAATTGTATTGTCCAGTTTTTATGTTATATATGATATATGGTTGATATATGGTGACTGACAACTGGGTGTTTGCAGATGTGGGTCCGAGGCCGCCACCAGATCATGTGCCCCGTAGAGGGGTTGTGGCTATTCCAGCTTTGCCTGGGCGGGGGGCGGGTCGTTGCCCAGACCCTGAGTGGACACTGCAGGCCTTACGGGTGCTGTTAGATCGGCTACTGGAGGGAGTGACTGAGCGGGGGTGGCGAGACTTAGATCCTGCTGTGATCCGGGATTGCTTGGAGGCGCCGCACGACTTTAGAGCGATTGCGATCCGTGTAGCTCTATTGGCGAACCGGGCACGGGCTCAGGGGCCCAGGCGAGATGAGGACTCACCGGTGGAGGAGTCCGAGGCTACTGACACGGATAGTGATCCAGGGTATGATTCCCATTAGGGAGAGCAGGGGACTATCCCCGATTTTTTTTGTAGCTACGGCTTGTAGTATATGAGGCTTGATGGATGTATATGCATTTTTTGTATAGCTGAGTACATGGGTACTCAGGACATGTATAGTCTTGTAACATGTATTTTTTGGATATGTATATATTTATGCACGTGGATGCACTTTTATGATGTTTTATCCTTGGTACGCACGTGGATGCGCTTTATGATGTTTTGATATGTTTGTTTTGCACGTGGATGCAAGTAGTCGAGGATGTTAGGCACGTGGATGCCCCTTGTGTATTTTAATTTGGTGTGACATGATCTATGTATGTTTAGGCACGTGGATGCCCCTATGGATGCAAATGTAGTTTTATGGTGTATGTATATGGAGGCAAATGTTGATGCAATGCAGTCTTTTTGGTTTTTTATATGGTTGGATGAGATGCTATGATGCATGATGAAGATGTTATATGGTGCGATTG
Source organism: Pseudotsuga menziesii (assembly GCA_001517045.1). Classification (NCBI taxonomy): domain Eukaryota; kingdom Viridiplantae; phylum Streptophyta; class Pinopsida; order Pinales; family Pinaceae; genus Pseudotsuga; species Pseudotsuga menziesii. Next base: position 961 of record LPNX010778526.1, on the reverse strand, counting down.
ATATGCCAATATAGGATGTTATTGGCCATTTGATCTGCGACACTATTTTGAGCTCTGGGGACATGCATGAATGTGATGGATTCAAACTGGCGGCTAAGTTGTTTTGTACGCAGGAATTTTCTAAAGAGGCAAGGATCGCGCACCTGGTAGCAGTTGTTGAGTTGGGAGACAAGTAGCTGGGAGTCTAAGAACACCTGAAGGTGACGTATGCCCATCTGGAGGGAAGCAGTCAGGAGGCTAGTCACAGCATCATACTCTGCCTGGTTATTGGTAGCAACGCCTATACATGTTCCTTCAAGGTGAATCAGTTCGTTGGAAGGGGAATACAAGACCCATGCGGTGGAAGCCAGATTGGGAGACCAGCGGCTTGCCCCATCAGCGTAGCCAATGTAACGAGGTGGAATATGGTCCATCTGTGGGCATGCAAAGACGATGAATGTGAGATTATGGTAAAAAAGGTAAAAAACAAAAAAAGGAGAGCAAACTGTACAATGCGGACCAATGAGGTCGCGGCTTCAGTTATGGGTAAAAACGTTTAAGGTACAACCCATTGCGGGGGTTGTGTAAAGGTTGGCCTTCAGAGTTAGCTAACACGTATGCCCCCTTGCCGAGGCAAGTCTGCACAATGTAAGGGCCTTGCCACATGGATTCGAATTTTCCTTTACCTTTTTTGTCGTTGGCCTGGTCATAGGCGAGGACTAGGTCCCCCTCGTGGAAAGTTCGGGGGTGAAAATGCTTATCATAACTGGCTTGGGAGCGGATTTTGGCAGCCTCGATGTTCTGGAGGGTGGCACGACGATCTTCATCGGCTTGTTCGAGGGATAACAGACGGTGCTCAAGGGGGGAGGTATTGGGTAGAAACTCAACGGCGATGTGTAAGGCAGGTATCTGACACTCGATGGGGAGGACAGACTCTACACCGTGAACTAAATGAAACGGGGTAAAACCAGTGGCGGTCTTG
>LPNX010778483.1:652514-760985 GCA_001517045.1 Pseudotsuga menziesii | reverse complement strand
CAACAGCTCAATAGGTTGGCGTAATGGGAAACCCACATAAACAGGCATGCCCCAGTATTATATATACATATATACACTTCAATTTCTGATACATACACAGATTAGCAGAAACACACCCACCACTGTGACTTGTCTTTAGGGCAGACAGTCTTACAGATAATAGGATTTTCTCATCGGTGGAGACATAAAAATAGGTGGATTTCAACAGCCACCCTAATAATAGATGGATTAGGCTAAATTGTTCTTCATCATCTAGATAATGAATGGATTGTCAATAAAATAAATGGTCAATCATTTAATTCAGTGATTTCGAGGTGCTCTGTTGTACAACAATGTCCAAACATTGCTTTTATTTACTATTATACACCAAAATGCACACTAATAGAGAGAAGAGGTAAGATTCTCAAGGAAAAGACAGCAACAATTTCAAATCTTAACAGCCAAACAACATTATATATTATCCAATTATAAATCTTGTACATAATTGTTTATGGGCGGTAACTTCCTTTCATCGCCCCAATACAAAGACATGTTCCCAGAAAAGCATAGTATAAAGAATGCATTACTCACTACTGGCTATAAGTACTAGACAACAAGCTGCTATTTGCTATAGACTAGGCTCAATAGGGAGACATGCTGATCTCTTGTTCTTCCTGGAGGAGAGTACAAAGGAGTACAATCAGTCAGTCACTTGGAAGGCTCTAAAGCACAAAGAAAACCCGAGTAACTGACTGATAAGATGCATACATCATCCCATGAGGCCTTGTTTGTGTGCAGTGGAGATGGAGAAAATTACATATTTTAAATGGTTACAAGTTACAACTTTTGGTCATCAGCATTCAAGCTTCTCAAAGCTTGGTCTTCAGGAGATCTGCCTCCTAAATCTTATACATATAAACCGGGATAGCATATCAGTAAAAGTACAGACTCTGTACATATCTGTTTTATTACAATTTTTATCAAGTCACTGTGTAACCGTGTCTTAACTATAAAATATTAAGAAAAAGCTAAATCGTCTTGATCAGCCATCCATCATTCATCAAATGGCAATAAGGCATAAATTATGTTGTATTCAAGGAGATGATATTTGTTTCCAGTAATGTATCATCTTTGAATTCAGACTGCCCCAACTACCACCCTTGTGCAACCTCCTGGTCCTCTTTGGATAGTGTGTCAGTTGTGGTGTTCAATTCTTTATACACGTTGGTTAGAGCTTGTGGCCTAATAACAATCCTTCAACCCCCAACTAAAACAAATAAGCTAACAACCATTTACAGTCATCTTCTTGCTGCTTGGAAATAGGACATTGCTATTAGATGAGATTGTTTTCGGATTTTGGACATTGCAACTATGTTAAAGATCTTTTTATTTTGCTCGGAAAAAGTCACAATTTCTAACTGAGGGAGAGAAAATTACATATTTAAAATGGATATAACTGTTGGCCATCTTCATTCAAGCTTCTCAATAAGACATATAAACCAGGATAGCATATCAGAAAAAGTATGGGCTCTATGCTAAAAATTCTTGATCAGCTGTCCATCATTCATCAAGTGGCAATAAGACATAACTTATGTTATATTTAAGGAGATGGCATTTGTTGCCACTAATGTATCATCTGTGAATTCAGATTGCTCCCAGTACCCCTGTGCAACCTCTAGCCCCCCTTTGAATAGTGTGTCTGCAGTGGTGTTCAATTCTCTATACATGTCTGTAAGAGCTTGTGGTGAGCGACTTCCATACTTAAATTGCTAAACTGGGGGACAGTATCAAGTTTTTCATCCTTTATATACCCTTTATCAAGTTGATGACTACTTATATTGAATGTCCCATTACCTGCAGATTTGTGACATTTTGTTCTCCAGCAGTTTTAAAAATTAGTTTCAAGGCCATCATCTCAGCAAAGTTGTTTGAACCAGTTCCTAGACATGTCCTGGGTTTTATGAAATGTGTTTCTGAGAGGTATCGTATGCCTTCAGTCCTGCATAGAGATGGTGAAATTTGGCTTGCTCCGTTAAAATATTCCAAAGAAGCAGATTTATCCACATTGTTCCACCAAGATTCTGAGATTTATCTACATTTTTCCATGTTTTGTGCAACTTAGCTTTATTGTATTTCTTGATCTATTCCCCATTCATAACTTGGATTGACTTGACCTAATTGTGGTAACTGTTTATAAAAAAACTTTTGCTTTCTCATGTAATCAATAATATGAATAACTCAGAAGAAGAACTTCTGAATTAATCTTTGTTTCTTTATTTGATCAATTTCCGTCATAAGGACTTTCAAATGACAGAAATACATACATATACTATAATCATAAGCCAATGTGTACCATAATGACTCTGTTCACAAGTATAATGTGAAATTTTAAAAATGTGTAATATAGTTTCTTTTCCAAATTTCTGCTTGTTTTTCATGCTTCCTGGCAGAAATGCTACAAGGCGGTGGATCACTGTTGAACTCCTATGATTTTGTTTCTTGTGATTTGATGTTGACCCTATCACTACCCATGCAAAATAGCAATAGTTGTTTATAGAAAAATGATTTGTGAGATTACATGATGAATGGGGATAGGCTATAAAATGCATACACATATTGTTGGCAAGTTCCTGTTGGAATCCAATTCTTGTGACAATATTTTTATGTTGAATGCTGCTCCTTTTTTCAATTTTGGGTTTTCTATGTCTTAAGCTCTCTTGTTCAGCTAAGACAGGACGACACAACCACTGAATTAATGGATAATTGTTGAAAAGTTGTGTATTTTCCTAATGATTATTCCACTTTTTTCTAGGTTACTGCAAGTTTTTTCCCAGTTTTAAAATTTGCGTCTTGAAAACCAAGTATGTTGTAACTCTGAATATCACTGAGTGCAAGCTACATTGATTTCGTGTTTAAGTGGTCAATTGGTAGAAAATCTGACATTTATTAAAGTGAGCTTTGATTGTAAACTATAAAATTATCTTATGTATCTTATAGATCTCTTAATTGTGGTCCATTTTGTCTTCTTTTACACTAGGGGCTGTCCTTGAATGTCGCTTTGAAAGATTAATATCTTCAAGAGCTCAAGAGGGTGGCAGACACCGCTTCTCAATGGGTGATCCATGCAAGACAGGTATCAGGAGTATTGAGTTACAGGCTTAAAATGCACATGCTATTTATGTTTTGTCCATGTTCTCATGTTGGAGTTCATTAGTCATTCCCAGTATTCTATTGCAGGTCGTCGTAGATCATGGAGCACTTGAGTTGGATGGTGTCTTCCAATTGATTGCAGAAGGTGAAAGATTGCCTGTGGATTTCAGCAAGGAGCTAGAGGTAATCTGGCCATTTTTTATCTGAAGAATCATCTATGATATATGCTATACAGCCATTTATCTCCAGATGTGTTGCAGACATATGCAAGCATCAAATTAACGTACTTAATCATATAATTTCTCAGGATTTGAAGCGCCGTAGTGTTCTTTATTGCATTTGTCGAAAGCCTTACGACAAGGAAAGAGCAATGATTGCTTGTGATAGATGCAGTGAATGGTATCACTTTGATTGTGTTAACCTTCCAGAGCCAGACAGTAGTGATGAAGGTTGTGAGCTTCTTTTAGAAAAGGAATATGGTCCAACATGAGAGTTTATTTGTCTAGCCTGCAAACCATCAGAGACGCAGGAGAGATCAAGTTTTCACGTCAAGGTGGACAATGAAGACAGGTAGTGTAATAAAGGACTTTACATTTCTCTTGTTAACAATATAGTAGATTAGGTCATTGGCTATATTGTTGAGATGGTTGTCTATAACTAGGCCATTCCATGGTATATACACTAGATATCAGAACAGTTCTAAATATTTAAAAAAAAAAAAACACTAACAGACGTCGCTTAATCGACGCTTCTGTAGGTGATTTTTTTTTTAAAACACTAAGAGTCGTCGCTTAACCGACGCTTGCAGTTGATATCCGTCGCTTCACCGACGGCATATAGGTTAATTTTTTTTTAAAATTGACTAGCTGTCGCTTATCCGACGGCTCTGCTGTCGCTTAAGCAACGGAATGAAGGTTATTTTCTTAAAAAAAATTCACTACCGTCGAAAAGATTTTGTCGCTTAACCGACGCTTGACATTTAACCGACGGTTACTTAAGTGTCGCTTAACCGACGGTTACTTAAGTGTCGGATAACCGACGACAAGTTTCCGACGCTTAAAAAAAAACCATAGTGTCGTACACGCGACAGGAAAGTGTCGAAAATCCGACATGACGGCCGTCGGATTTTTGGTCAAAATGTAGTAGTGTCCTTTTGCTGATGATCTATGGAGAGAGACCCAAAAAGTAAGAATCCCTAGCTTCTGCAGTTGCACAGTGTCTTTTTCTCAGGTTAGCTCTGATACCATGTTAAATTTTTATCATTTAATCAATATGATCTAGGATCTTATCTAAGAGAATAACATGCACAACAATAATCACAAGAGACAAGAGACACAAAGAATTTTTCTCGAGGAAACCATAAAGGAAAAACCCCGCAACTTCCTCAGAGATAGAATGAGCACCAACGGCAAAAGTAAAACCCAAAGAAACAAAGATGATCTCAGACAGTTGTTCTCTCTCTCACTTGTGTGAGCTCCTCTTCTCTCACTCATGCACTATTGTCGAGTGAGGTGTTTCAAATAGAGAGTCTCGCTCTTTATTTATACTATTTTTCCACTTGACAATTACTCTGCAGGGACGACCTCACTAGTAGAGTCTAATAACCCTAATACCCCTCAAATATGGGGACTATTGCCCCAACTTACAACGGAGGGTTAACCTCAATGACTTTACATGACTTTATTATATTAATGACTCTCCCGATCGGAGGAATAAACATCTTCGTTGGGGTATAATGAAATACAATAAGTGAATACATTCCGAATTTGACAAATACATCAACACATTGGGGTAGAATTCATCTAGAAGTTACTGTATGTATACATGATATGGATGAATGTTGTAGCATTGGCTAAAATAGTCGCATGGATATGTGACATATATTTGTCACTATTAATATGTTTTGTAAATTATGATATGCTTCTAATCATGCAATTGAACTTGACTTGTAGATCATTCCAAAAAACAAGTAACGACAGTTCAGAAGAGGAACCTGAAGCTTCATGGGTCAAAGACACCATAGCGAAAGAAAGAGCTTCGGAAGAAGATAAAGAGAATGGTAGATACACCTCGAGAGATGAAGACCACCTTGGGCATGAGAAATAATCCAAGATGAAGAATAGTATGACGAGACTTCTAAAGAAAGCAAGAGGCCTCAGACATAGTCTAGTTATGTGATACTGTTGAGCGACGTCATTGATGTAGAGCCTTCCATCTATGAAGAAGTAGCCAAGAAGAAAGGGAAGGAGGCTATGATCAAAGAGTACCAGTTCAAGAAGAATGATGTCTAGGATGCGGTGTCTATACCTGAAGGGAAGTCCGTAGTGTCTTCCATATGGATCTACAAGATCCAGCATGCAGTAGATGGCAGCATCGTGGGATACAAGGCAAGATTCGTAGCACGAGGCTTCTCATAGAAAGAAGGCACAGAATACAAAGAGACATTTGCACCAGTGACGTGGTACACTTCCATTATATCCATACGTACAGGTACGAGATGGGAAATACATCAGCTAACATCAAGATAACATTCTTGAATGATGTAGTCAAGGAGGAAGTATACTGAGAGCAGCCACTGGGAGTTGAGACACATGACAAGCAGACTCATGTGTGCAAATTAAAGAAGGCCTTGTACAGGCTCAAAAGGCACACATGGGATAGAACATATAGTTACATAAGGAGCTTGAAGATCGCCTAGAGTGATGAAGATCTTAACCTTTGCTACAAGATTGAAGATGAAATCCTTTAGAGTATGACAAGCTCACAAATGGGTGCAAGAAGAACTTTTCAACAAAGTTCAAGATAGAGGATCTTGGTATCCAGTGACCCTAGATGTATACATAGAATATCAGTAGCCGAGGAAGCTACTTGTCACTCCATTATAGAATGTTTCAATACATAGAGTACGAAAGACAGAGGGAGAATGATGCTCTGCTTTAGAGGGAGTGACTGCAGAAGATCCTTGGGTTCGACGTGGTACTTGACTAGTTTGGGCCTTACCAAGAGTAAAGCAGATTCCAACCTTTACTACAAGGTTGAGGAAGGGAACCCAGTGATACTTCTACTGTTTGTAGATGAGCTATTTGTGACAGGTGAGGATGGGTTGATTACTGACACAAAGAGGAAGCTTGCTGCTGAGTTCGAGATGAAAGACTTGGGTATGATGCACTACTTTGTAGGCGTGGAGGTGTGGCAGAGTGCGGATGGAATCTACCTTGGGCAAGGGGAGTATGTAGTGGAGATCCTGAAGAGTTTCGGGATGATGGACTGCAAGGCCATGGTCACACCTATGGCATCAAACCTGAATCTATTGAGTGATGCTTCATCAAAGTCGGTTGATGCCACGATGTATCGTTAGATGATTGGATCCTTGATGTACCTGACGAATACGAGACCGAATATTTGCTTTGCTGTGAACACATTGAGCCAATTCCTGATGGATCCTAGACATGTTCACCTGATTGCTGCAAAGCATATTCTGAAGTGCTTGAAGGGCACATTGATTATGAGCTCAAGTATGATGTGAATCAAAAGATTAACCTAGAAGGTTATGTGGATTCGGATTGGGCAGGCAGTGCCATTGATAGGAAGAGCACTTCAAGGTGTTGCTTCAGTATGGGATCAGGTGTGATCTCTTGGTTTAGCAGGAAGCAGTCCTGCGTGGCACTGAGTACAGCCGAAGCAGAGTATGTCGCAACTTGTTTGACTAGTTGTGAGGCAGTATGGCTGAGGAAGCTATTGTCCAATATGTTTGATCTCCAGTTGGATGCTACTTGTATATATTGCGACAACCAGAGTTGTGTGAAGTTGTTTGAGAACCCGACATTCCATGACAAGTCGAAGCATATCGAGATCAAGTATCACTATATCAGGGATATGGTGTAGAGAGGAGTAGTAAAGCTCCAGTATGTTGCAAGGGACGAGCATATAGCCGATGTATTGACCAAGTCGTTAGCCAGAGTGAAGTGTGAGTACTTCAGAGAGAAGCTTGGTGTTCTTTAGATCGAGGTTCCTTCCAAGGGGAAGTGATGAGTCCGAAAGACGCAAATACACATGAGCCTTTCCGACATGGTGGCAGGCTGGTCCTCCCATGGTCGTTGATGTAAGTGTTGGAGCCTTTCTGACATGGTGGTAGGCTGGTCCTCCCATGGTCGTTGATGTAAGTGTTGGAGCCTTTCCGACATGGTGGCAGGTTGGTCCTCCCATGGTCATTGATGTAAGTGCTGAAGCTTTTCTGACATGGTGGTAGGTTGGTCCTCCCATGATCGTTGATGTAAATACTAATCCTTTTCGACATGGTGGCAGGATGGTCCTCCCATGGTCGTTGATGTAAGTGTTGTGTCATGTGTATATGGGTTGTGCTCCGTGTGACGATGAGATTATCTAAAGATGATGAGGTAATAATAGTAGGGTATACAGGTGTTGCAAGGCATGTAATTAGTCCTGGGAAGCCCCTTCAGGTTTTGCAGTAACATATAATCAATCTTGGGAAATCCTGCAGGTTTTACAAGAGGCATATAACAAGTCTTGAGATGTACCTACTTGATGGCTTGCTCGCAGAGATGATGAAGATCTGACAGATTGCTAGGCCTACATCCAGCATGAAAAAGGGTTGGCGTTGTAGAAACTTCTCATGACAGATAGTATGGGATGATGATCAAATTATAAGAAGATGATGGCAGCAGCTATGATGAAGACTCTATGACTATGTGATGATGACGATGCAATGAAGACTTGGCCAAATGTGTTGATGACTGTGTAGAGAGAGAATACCTTCCTAGTTAAGAGGGAGTGTTGATGTATTTGTAACTTTGGAAGATATTCTGATGTATATTATCATTGTATGTTGTTGTACCCCCATTGGGGATGTGTGTTACCCCTTTATGTGATGTTTAAATTGTGTCTAGATCTTGAGGTACAGCCTCCGTTGTAAGTCGGGTCAATAGTCCCCAGAGTAACATCATGTAATATGTAATTGTGGTCTCTCTAGGAGAAGTGGGCCCCATGTGAGATGACATGTAGGCTCGAGTCTTATATTTGGTCAGTAACTTGAAAGGGTATAAATAGGGAGGCGCTCTCCCTCATTTATACATATCTCACACACTCTCTAAGGCACATGAGAGAGTGAGACAGTCAGAGGATGAGAGAAAGATAGTTGTTGAACATTTCTTATTATTGCTTTTAATCATCTTACTATTTTGAAGAAGTTTGTGGGGTTTTCTCCTTAAAGGTTTCCCCGATGAAAATCTGTGTCTTGTGTATCTTTGATATCTTATGCATTTTGTTGTACTTGTTATTCTTTCAGATAAAGATCCTAGATAATCTAATCAGATCCTAAGAAAATCTAACACTAATGCCCCGACTTACAATGGAGGCTTTACCTCATGACTCTATTATGACCAATTACAATAGTAACATCTCTACAAAGGAATAATAACATCTCCCTTGGGTTACATAAGTAAAATACATTTAGAATATCCTTTGAAGTTACAATATTTCAACACTCCCCTTAACGAGAGGCTATTCTACTGACAACATCATCATAGACTATAGGAATAACGAGAGAGAATATCTTCAGCAATATCGAGGTAATACATCTATACGTCATAGAAAGTTTTCAACATTCATCAGTAACTGGAACAGTTACAGTATTTGGAACAGTTACTCTTCAATGCCTTCATCTTCTGCATCAAACGATCACTTGATCCTTTTGCAACAACACTTTGATCCTTTGTAGCAACACTTTGATCTTCTTGATCCTTTGCACTAGTACTTCGATCTTCGAATCTTTGCAGTACTTCGATCTTCGAATCTTTGTAGTACCCTCGATCCTCTTGATACTTCGTAGCAGCACTTTGATCTTCGATCCTTTGCAGCAGCACTTCGATCTTCTCGATCCTTTGTAGCAGCAACACTTCAATCATTTTGATCTTTCGGAGCAGCACTTCGATCTTCTTTATCCTTCGCCGCCACGCTACTTGCATTACACATGATCTCTTTGCGGGATGATCAATCCCTATCACTTTAGGACATAGGTCCAAGGATGATGCAATCCTCCATCATCCTACTCCCCCTTAACAAGGAGGGTCCATAGTCTCAACAAGTGGAATCATCTACAACTGAACGTAGATCTCGACCGCACCTCGATGCAAGCCTTGTCGTCCGTGAGGACTCATTGTAGTGCATCCTCAACTTCCAAAGCTAGGACCACTCCTAAGTGAGTGTTATACTACAGTATCTACATATACATGTAGGCATACTCTCCATACAAGAGTATTGTCTGCAGCTGCAGATCTCGACCACCTATGTGTCGACCCTCATCGTAGAGCATCCTCAGCCTGTTAGAGGTAGGACCACTCCATGCAAGTGTTATACTACGATGTTCGTGAGGACTCATCATAGAGCATCCTTGCCACTAAGGCTAAGACCACTCCCAAACGAGTGTTATTCTATGACATCTACATATAAATGTAGGTATACTCTACATACAAGAGGAATGTCTGCAGAGCAGATCTCGACTGCATGTAAATGTTGACCCTGTCGTCCGTAACTGGAACAGTTACAGTATTTGGAACAGTTACTCTTCAATGCCTTCATCTTCTGCATCAAACGATCACTTGATCCTTTTGCAACAACACTTTGATCCTTCGTAGCAACACTTTGATCTTCTTGATCCTTTGCACCAGTACTTCGATCTTCGAATCTTTGCAGTACTTCGATCTTCGAATCTTTGTAGTACCCTCGATCCTCTTGATACTTCGTAGCAGCACTTTGATCTTCGATCCTTTGCAGCAGCACTTCGATCTTCTCGATCCTTTGTAGCAGCAACACTTCAATCATTTTGATCTTTCGGAGCAGCACTTCGATCTTCTTTATCCTTCGCCGCCACGCTACCTGCATTACACATGATCTCTTTGCGGGATGATCAATCCCTATCACTTTAGGACATAGGTCCAAGGATGATGCAATCCTCCATCATCCTACTCCCCCTTAACAAGGAGGGTCCATAGTCTCGACAAGTGGAATCATCTACAACTGAACGTAGATCTCGACCGCACCTCGATGCAAGCCTTGTCGTCCGTGAGGACTCATTGTAGTGCATCCTCAACTTCCAAAGCTAGGACCACTCCTAAGTGAGTGTTATACTACAGTATCTACATATACATGTAGGCATACTCTCCATACAAGAGTATTGTCTGCAGCTGCAGATCTCGACCACCTATGTGTCGACCCTCATCGTAGAGCATCCTCAGCCTGTTAGAGGTAGGACCACTCCATGCAAGTGTTATACTACGATGTTCGTGAGGACTCATCATAGAGCATCCTTGCCACTAAGGCTAAGACCACTCCCAAACGAGTGTTATTCTATGACATCTACATATAAATGTAGGTATACTCTACATACAAGAGGAATGTCTGCAGAGCAGATCTCGACTGCATGTAAATGTTGACCCTGTCGTCCGTAAGGACTCATCGTAGAGCATCCTTGCCACTGAGGCCATGACCACTCCTAAGCAAGTGTTATTCCACGGTATCCACAACTAAACGTGGGTACTCTTCGTGCGAGAGTAACATTACAGGGCCATCCTTAGTAACGACCACTCTCATGAACAAAGTGTTATACCTGCGATCCTCAAGAGAGGATACTATTGTCCACAAGTGAATGTCAGACTTTGTCAGCATCACTGTCATCCCATCATCGATGTCAGTGTTATCATCACTCCCCCTTTCCTGGGAGGATGCATATTATCAACATGCTCCCCCTTTGTTCAAGGTGGGTTCATATCTTCGACCTGCTCTTCCTTTCCGAGGAGAGTCCATATCTTCAACTTGTTCCTCCTTTCAAAGAGAGTCCATATCTTCATTATTTGTAGTATCATGATTCATCATTGTTCCTCCTTGCGAGAAAAGTCTTTTTGAACTACACCAAGATTGTCACGAAAATATTCAGACTTTACTCAAGATAGAGGCTTGGTCAGTACATCAGCAACTTGCTCATCGATACTCACATACTAGAGCTTTATAACTCCCTTTTGTACCATATTCCTAATATAAAAATATTGGATTTCTATGTGCTTTGATTTATCATGGAACACCGGATTCTCTGTCATCTTTATGCAACTCTAGTTGTCACAAAAAATCACTGTGGTGTCCAATTCTGTGTCAAATAGTCTTGACATCAGTTTCTGAAGCCATATCGTTTCACAACTTGCAGAGCAAGCTGCTATGTACTCTGCTTCAGCTGTACTGAGAGCAACACTAGATTGTTTCTTACTAGACCATGAGATCATGGCAGATCCCAGACAATAACATCCACCTAAGGTGCTCTTCCTATATGCGAAACTTTCTGCCTAATCTGAATCCGTATATCCATACAATTTGTAGTCATGATCTCTACCATAGTAAAGTCCCAAGTCTATCGTACCTTTTAGGTACATCATCACATGCTTTGCAGCCATCAAGTGAACCCGTCTAGGTTTAACTAGATACTGGCTTAAGGTGTTCACAACAAAGCATATATCTCGCCTTGTATTCGTCAGATACATCAATGATCCAATGATTTGTTTGTACTGAGTCATGTCCATTAACTTTGATGACTCATCACATAACAACTTTAGGTTGGTGTCCATGGGTGTGGCCATGGCTTTTCAATCCAGCATATCAAATCTTTTCAAGGTTTCTACAACATACTTTCCTTGGGTCAGAAAGATTCCTTCTAGGGTCTGCCACACTTCCAATCCGAGGAAATAATGCATCAATCCGAGATCTTTCATCTCGAATTCTTCAGCTAACTTCTTCTTGCAATCTGTGAACTGTTTCCCATTTCCTGTCAGAAATAGATCGTCCACTTACAATAATAGTATGATAGGTTCATCATCCATAACCTTCATGTAAAGGTTAGGATCAACTTTACTTTTGGTAAAGCCCAAGCTTGTCAAGAAGCTATCTATTCTACCATACCAAGCTCTAGGAGCTTACTTTAGTCCATACAAAGCCTTTTTCAACTTGCATACATGAGTCACTTTGTCTTCGACTTCAAATCCTTGCGGTTGTTCGATGTAAACCTCTTCCTCAATCATACCATTCAGGAAGGTTGTCTTTACATCCATCTAGGGTAGATCCCACTTCATCATGGAAGCAAGTGCCATGAACGGTTCTGATGGAAGTGCACCTTGCTACTTGAGCAAATGTTTCTTCATAATCAATTCCCTCTTTATGAGAGAATCCTCTAGCCACAAATCTTGCCTTGTACTTTTTAATACTTTCACGAGCAACATGTTTTATCTTGTAGATCCATTTCGAATATACCACACTCTTGTTTCCTGGTTTGGGTATTATATCCCAAACATCATTCTTCATTATTGATTGGTATTCTTCCGTCATTGCTTCAACCCATTCTTTCTTCTGTGCAGCTTCTTCATAGCTGGGGGGTTCTTGATCTACAAGGTCACACATCAAAGCTACATAATTGGAGTATGGCTTTAATCTTTTGCTTGTTCTTGTGGAGCCTTCTAGAGCTCCATATCTCTCTACTTCTTGTATGATTTCTCTTACCCAAGCAGGTTTTCTCTTTTGAGAGATATCCATAGTAGGGGGTTCCTGAGGTTCTAGCATATCATGATCTTCAGATGCTACTATTTCAAAAGAGGGTTCAACTTTTACCATTCTGGGAGGTACATGCTCTTCGTGTACTTCTTCAAGCTGACACCTTCTGGATTTCTTAAGAGTTGTCTCTTCATCAAATGTTGCATCCCTACTTATCTCAATATGATGGAATCCTAAAATGTATATCCTGAAGGCTTTGGAGACTTCACAGTATCCAACAAATATTCCCTTCTTTTCAAAAGGATCCAACTTGGTTCTCTTCTCTTTCGGAATATGTACATATACTGGGAAGCCAAATATCTTGAGATGGCTCACTTCAGGTTTCTTTCATGTATACATCTCTTCAGGAGTCTTGAATCCAAGAGCACTGTGAGATAATCTATTATGCACATATACAGTTGTTCTTGCTGCTTCATCCCATAGGTGCATGGGGAGGTCTTGGTCATGAATCATTGTTTTCCCTGCTTCCACAATAGTTCTATTCTTTCTTTCCGCAACACCATTACGTTGGGGATTATAGAGAGTAGTTAGTTCCCTCTCGATTCCTGCCTCCATACAGAATGCTTCAAAATCCTTTGAAGTGTATTCTCCACCATTATCTGATCTCAGTGTCTCGATTCTACTTTATGAGTGGTTCTCTATCAAGGCTTTGAATTCCTTAAATTTCCCGAACACTTCACTCTTGTTCTTCAAGAAGTATATCCAAGTCTTTCTTGAATAGTCATCACAAACATAATACTCATATCCACTTAATGATATGGAGGGAATAAGACCACATACATCAGAATGAATTAGTTCCAACGTACCTTTAGTCTTTGTTTCACTTTTCGGAAAGGGATTATTGTTGTTCTTTCTTCTTGCACATCCTTTGAAAGTTCCCTCATGATCGATCTTCGGATCCGGTAACCCTGTTACCACCTTACTCACATAGGGTAGTGCTTTGTAGTTGATGTGAGAAAGCCTCCTATGCCATAGTTCACTTGAACTGGTAGTCTCATGGACAAGGGTTGTCTCTGGATGTCCTTTGAGTTTGTACAGTCCTCCTTCTTCTTCACCAACGACCACAACATCTTCAAGTGTCTTCCCTTTGGACCACATAAGTACTTGTCCATTTATAAAAGCAACTCTATATCCTTTTCTTATCTAGAGTTGAGATGGAAAGTAAGTTCTTTTTCAAACCTGGTACATACAGTACTTCCTTCATCTTCATGGAAATGCCAGAGTCAAGCTTGTAGCTTGATTCACCAATACCTTTGATGGGATATTGATAGTCATCTCCTAATGATGCTTTCTTAGGAGAGCTCTTTTCTTCAAGTCTTGACAGAGTTTGCTTCTTCCCTGTCATGTGCTTTGAAGCACCACTATCAATAAGCCATGTATCTTCTCCAAGTGTTACAGACCTAGAGAGTGCAGAGAATAGTACATATTCTTCTACATCTTCTTCTCTAGTTAGTCTCTTTCGAGGTCTTTCTTCTTCTTCATCCTCATCTTCAACTAGATGAGCATGATGTCTCTTGTTGTTCTTCTTCTTTGGTGATGGACACTCTGTGGCAAGGTGTCATATCTTATGACAGTTGTAGCATTGATACTTTAAGTAATCCTTCTTCTTCTTTTGAAACTTCTTCTTTAAAGGTTTATAATTACCCTTCTGGAAGTTTGATTGTTTTCTTCCTTTAGTATGGATGGCTAGAGCTTGATCATCTTCTCTGAGTAGAGTTTCTCTGTTGGCTACTCTAGCTTCTTCTTGAATGCAATCTTCCCATACTATGTCAAACTTCATACTTTCTTTTCTAATACATAGAGTCTGTATGAATGAGTCCCAAGGTCTAGTGAGACCATTGAGAGCAGTCATAACTAGTTCATCCTCATCAAGGGTGTCTCCAAGAGCACTTAGTTGTTCTCTGAACTAGGAGACCCTTGTGAAGTAATCTTGAATTGATTCTCCTTTGCTCATCTTGGTGCCCTTCAGTTGAGCTCTCAGATTCATCTTTCTGTTGATGTTCCTTCCCTCATACATTCTGGAAAGTGCATCATACATTTGCTTTGGTGTCTTCTTAGATGACACTTGAGGGATCACGTGATCTTTTATAGAATCAACAATGATCCTCATTGCCTTGATTGGGTCTTGTTCATGCTTCTCCTTAGCTTCATCTTCTTTTGGTTCCGCAATTTCATCCTTGATGTATTTCTCAAGGCCATTCTCTTTCAGAACGAGACCAATCCTATACTTCCAAGCTAGGAAGTTTTCTATGCCTTCCAGCTTGTCCTCAAGCTTAGTGCTTGGGGCCATCCTGTCCAGTAGGTCACTAAAAATTGAAATTTCTCAAAATGAAAAGTTGACCTTACTAGGAGATGCGCTTGATTGAGGCGAGTTGGTTGGTCCAACTGATTTCTGGAGGTCCCAAATCTTCACCCTTCAAATCTTACTTGCGAGATTGCAGCTTATACAGAATTTCTGGTTCTGGTTTTCTGCAGTTTTTTGGTTCAGGGCCAAACTAGGGTTTGGCATTCCCAGAGATTCAACCACCCAAAAACTTCGATCTTGGGCTCAATAGATGCATTTTATGGAGGCACAACTTTCTATCCAAGTTGATCTTCGAAACTCCAAATTTTGCAGAAACCCTAATTTCTTCCAGAGAGGGAGGAGAGAGAGCTTCACCTTGTGAAAGTTGTCATATTCAGGCTAGCTCTGATACCATGTTAAGATTTCTTATGCTAGACTAGATATCATTAGTGTTCAATCCAAATTCACAACAGTAGCATATGTAGAATCACTGAAAGAAACACAATCACAAGATAGACACAGTATATATATTGGGAAACCCTCAAGGGGAAGAAAACCAAGCAAAACTTCTTTTGTATAAGATGTATAAGATAAAACCCCAAAACATGTATTCTCCTCCTTGTTGATTTGTCTCTCTCTCTCTCCTATGCGCTACATAAGTGAGTGAGTCTGTGTTATAATGAGGAACACAACTCCTCTATTTATAAACTTTATGTCAACTGACTTTTACCCTAAACAAGTCGGCCCCACTAAACTGTCTGGGCCGACTTCACCTAAGAAGACTCAAAACAATATTTTATATTATTCATTAGGCTGCTAATGACCCAACTGACAATGGAGGCTTTACCTCATGACTCTATGATGACCAATTACAATAGTAACATCCCGACGTAGGAATAATAACATCTCCCTTGGGTTACATCAGTAAAATACATTTAGAATATCCTTTTAAGTTACAATATTTCAACATTTGCACAGGTTTCACTATTGAGGATTGTGTTGCCTCTCAAGGTCTAACACACCTAGGAGCTAGAATGGTGTTGCATTCTACCTATCTCTTGGTGCCCCTATTTGGAAGCACCGAGAAGAAAGGTGTGTCCTCTAAGTAGTGTCACGTCGAAGAGGGGGGAGGAGGGAGTGGAGAAAGTAAGATTTGAGCCTTAGGGCCTCTCCCAAGTATAAGCCTAGGCACTATTGGTCCAGGTAGCGAAAAAAGATGGAGAGGGAATTGTGGAACTCTTTGAATAGACAATGGAATCAACCATGTATCTCATAGTAATGAGGACATATTGTATATGGCACACAGGACATAACCTATTTTTTGTGGGATTTGGTGCTCCACTTCCACCAGTAGCTAATGAGAGCCCACTTGTAACCAGCTTTAGTGGGATCTTGAGTCCATGCATCCAATGTCTAAACATAGAAGGGAGCTACACGATGAGGCTATCTTTAAGCTCCATGAAGTGCTCTACATAAAAGGCCATCTTTGGTGTGAAATCTCCAAGAGGAGTGATCCAAGTGACCTATATATATTACATGTAATCCTCCTTGATAATTGCGTTCATCTCATGCTTGTAAGGCAAGAGGTGACAAAGACCATCCAAAGAATACTTAAACATAGGAAGGAGGTCTATCAGTGGTAGCTGACTGAAGGAAACAAGAAACCTTTGAATACCGACACCATGCTCTCTTGAGAGGAGGGGCAGACTAGGTGATTCCCTCTTAGAGTTGTAGGCAAGATATGAGTACTAGTCTTTGCATGTTGCCTAGTCAATAAATTTCTGGAGGCAATGTAGTAGTTTTATCATTGCGAAGATGGCCTTGATCCAAAAAGAGTGAAACACAAACTTTACCTAGATGACATGTTGGGGGACCATCTTTTTGCATCTGATGATGTCTCAGAGTAAGAGGGTTTGAACTCTCTTTGTATGGGCCCAATCTAACTTGAGCAGGCTTGGCCCCAATACCTTTAAACCATGCAAAATTGTGGTTTTGATGATAGAGTCCATGAGGTCTAGTTTGGAGGAGATGTCCTGAAAATGGTGTTGGAAATATTGTCTCTCTATAAGATGGAGGAATCCACACCCCTTATTGATTAGGGGTTGGAAAGCCTGTCTTAATTCGAACCTAGGCCTTAAAGATTGAACCCCTAGATATTTATATGTGTTGGTAACCTCAACCTCCACCAAAAATTCATGGACTGCACAGAGCCAGAGACGACAAGAAGATTCATGGATTGCAATTCCACAAATATGAAATCAAACAATATACAACTATAAGATGGAACACTATTCCCATGCATTAGGTCTTAAGGCTGTCAATATGACATTGTTGCCTGCAAGCCAACAATAAACACACAAACACTACAATGGATGTTTATTTTTTAATAGATAAAAGAGTAAATCTATGTTTTATTTTATTATTTCTCACTCAAGGAAGAAAAACCCTCACCCTATTCCCCATTGTACATAGGAAGTGCTTAGCTCATAAATTTTCATTATCGAAAGATTAAATTCATAACTCAGCCCAACAGTGGATCAGAACCATAACATTGCATATAACAGTAATACAGCAGATTTAGGGAATAAACTGATCAACTTACAATGGACCTTAGCACAACAATTATGAGCAAATCACAATCAACTACTTAAAGAACAAATCGTAATTTACCAATGCATTGCTCAAGTTTAATAGCTTTCTAGCCAACTGTATTCAAAATTGTCTTTTGGTAACTGTGCATATATGAAATACTTCAATGAAAGAGTTGGCACATGTTAAAGTATAGAACAGAAATGCCATGAGGAAAATAGAGTCTCCAGACAATATCAAGAGAACATGAACACCGATACAGAGTTACAGGAATCGGCCCCCTCTGCTAAGATTCCGTACTGGAATCTCATCCGAATCACAAGTTAACTAGCAATCCCTATTGGTAGTATCGTATTTGGTTCTTTTGTCAGAAACTACTAGTTTTTCCTTTTGCTATGGACTTAATCCCAAAGGTGTTATTAAAAATGTTCTATAGGTCCTGCAATGTAAAATATATATTTATAAAAAAAAAATTAGGGTTAGGGTTCCGATTCCTCGATTCGTATTTTTGGGATGAGTGCCAAATCTGCACCGGATTCTTCAGCCGATTCCGACCGCACCCACGATTCTTGTAACCTTGCACCGATATAATGGTGAAGTAAACCCTTATGGAAAAAACTCCACTCTCCGAAGCACTGTTTATTCTTGTGTCCCAAACTTATACAATGAGGTACACGACTCCTTTATATAGTGATTAGTTTTAGGCTAACTTCCAAAATGATTACAGACCACTAGGCCACCTTATAACCACTAATAATGGACACCTTCTAACAATCACATGAATGAAAGACCATTAGGGATTTACATCAGTGACACTTCATGTCCACGAAGTTAAGATTATATTAAGTACATATAGTGGAACATTAATTACATCAAAGGACTTCACATCTCTAGCATAAAATGAGACTCATCAGCCACGAATGGTTCTCTGGCTTATATATATGAAGCTGGATCCGAGGCTGTGGAGCCTGCTCCAACTCAACAAATACAACCCTATATTTCTCTTGTCAATATCATAGCTAAATGTAGTCATTTACATGTATGGAGTAACGAGTTCAAGACTCCAAGTAATGCATGAATTAAGTAATACCAGCTTCCTATGCTTTTTGTCTATTTGTTTTTTAAGATGCTGTATGTTCTCAGGCATTGGAGTGGACTCCCAGCTTGTGTCCTCCAGGATGTGTGAGAACATAATTTGCTTCATATTATGTACTATTCTATTCTAGTAGACTGCTCAAAGAAAGAATTTCCAAGCATTTTCCAGCATCTCACAAATAAGCTAAGACATGTGAGTAGGTCTGAAAAAGGCCAAGGCAGTGCAGTAGTCCTTGTTTAATTACCTTTCAAACAGCGGAACTATATCACAGTAGACATCAAATCAGGAGCTTTGACCTAGAAGAGCAATACTTGGGGTATATACAAGAAAGTCTTTCATGGACAGTCATGATACTTATCTCACTCTGAAATGCATTTTGCATAGACTGCTTTCTCAATAGCATACTGAACCTTCATGCAGATTTCTTCTTGAGCTTCAACATCTGAAATATCATACTTATCCTAAAGTCTTCTGAAGAACTGGTATCAAAAGTTGCTACATTTCAAAGACCTCACTTTGCTCTCTTTCCAATGGCATTGATTTCATTCCAGCAAAAATAAGTCTCGTGTATACTTTGTTCTATCTGTTATATGGCTTTAATTGCAGAAACTGAGGCAATGACAATTTTAGGTAAGTTTTCTGAGCAATATACTTACTCAATTTACAAATCCCTGTGAAATGTATACCAATATGTGTATCCAATGTCATCTGACCTGGGAATGTTTGTAGATGAAAATGGAAAAGCCCCAAAACTTCAATATCCTTTAGATTGTTTTTGTTCTTTAAGATAGTTAGTAAACTGCATCTCTTGAGTAACCAGCCCTGCAAGATCAAGTCTTCCAGCACTTTTGTATGCATCTATTACCGCTCTATAAGTAGATTCATTTGGCTGGAAACCCTCATATTTCATTTTATTAAACATCCTTTTTACACCTTCTATCAAGCCTGCCTTTCCATAGCTAATGATCATACTTGTGTAGGTAGCAACATCTGGTTCAAGACCCTTGGTTTTCATGCTCATAAACATCTTTAGAGCCTCATCAATCCTGTTTGCACTTCCAAATGCATAAATGGCAGCATTGTAGGCAGACACATCGAGCTCCAAACCAATCTCTTTTAATTGTTCACAAGCCTCCAAAGCGTCCTCATGCATTCCCGCCATGGAATAAAGAATCACTATCAATGCTTGCATACTGTGGGGGATTCCACTCTCCCGTGCAATCTCAAGCTGATTTACTGCCTCTATTGGAATGCCTCCTTTCTTCAAAATTGTACCCAATATTTTGTATGTTACATCATCTGGTGAAACCTTTGCTTTTAACATTTGCTGAAAAATTTCAGTAGCTTCCCTCAATCTTCCCTCTGCTGCATACAGTCCAAGGACATTATTAAAAGAGAGCTGATGTGTGAGAAGTCCCATTTCCTGCATCTCTTTTGCAATTTCAATAGCTTCACTAAGTCTGCCAATCTTTTTGTATAGACACATCATCATGGCATAAGAAAATTCATTAGCTTGATCCACTTGCTTTAAATCATTAAAAATTGACTCTGCCTCACTGACCATACCAGCATCGCTGTAAAAATCAATCATACAATTTGTTGCAAAGACATCTGGACCATCTCCCAATTTCTTCATCTTTTCATATGTTTCCTGAGCCTCTCTCAAATGGCCAATCTTTCGATAAACCTTGATCAAAGAGCTGTATACTGTGCAGTTTGCTACAAAGCCACGGTCTTGCATTATTTGAAAGTAATGAACAGCCTCCTCCACATTTCCAACTTGTGCAAATGCATTTATCAATGCACCATAAACAACTTCATCTGCCTCAACGCCCATCTTCAGCATCTCCTTGTAAATGTCCTCTGCCTCCATGGCTCTGCCTAGGTTGCTATTCACAGCAATAACAGCACAAAATGATACACAACTAGGCACAAACCCTGCTTCCTGCATTTTGAACATATAGCATTTTGCATCATCTGGTAATTTTGCAGCAGCAAACATCTGAATGAGAGAATTATAAGTGCATTCATCAGGTGAAACTCCTTCAGTATCCATGCTCTCAAACAATTTCCAAGCCTTGTCATAAAGTTTTGCAATTCCATAAGCCTTAATCATCACATTGTATTCCAATACACTCTCCTTGGCTCCTCTTTCTCTTTCACAACTATAGCCGAACACCTTCTCAGCTTCTGACCAGTACCCCAGCTCTCCATATGCATCGATAATGGCAGCATAGCTTTTGGAGCTGATTCCTCCAAGAAGGCGAAACCTTTCAAACCAAGCCCATGCTTTCATCAGTAACCCCATCTCTATGCACATTTTGATAATAACAGGCCTTGCGAAGTCATCCACACGAACCCCCAATTCATCCATCTCCTGGACCAGGGATTCAGCTTCTCTAATCATGTGTTTCCCACAAAGTATATGCAACAGAGTTCTATAAGTCACGGTATTAGGTTTAACTCCAGTTTGTTTCATTCTGTTGAAATAAGTTAATGCCATGTCTATATTGTTATTCTCGGCATTCAATGCTATAAGAGTATTGTAAGTCATAACGTTTGGCTGGCACCCTGTTTGCTCCATTTTATTCATGAGAGCCTCTGCTTCTCCTAGATGACCATGTGAACCACAAATATGAATCATCGTATTAAATGTTACAGTGTCAGGAAAAATACCTGATTTGAGCATCTCCAAGAAGGCATTTGAACATTCGCCGAGGCGGCCTGCCTTTCCATACATATCGATCAAAGTATTATATGTGAAAGCCCGTTGTGGTCTATGAGTTTGGGACCACTTTCTGTAAAACTCCTCCGCCTGTTCAAACTCTCTAGCTTTCTTGTACATATGAACAATAGTATTCATGGTGACCTCATCTGGTTGAAGCCCTTGTTGTTCCATGTGTTGGAGCCATTGCAGCGCCTCTGACTTGAGGCCAGCCCTTCCATAAACATCTATTAGTGTGCCATAAGTGTTATTTGTGGGCAGCAGTTCCTCCTTCTGTTTGGTCATTTGGGTCCAACAATCCTCGAGTTCATCCCATTTTTTAGCCCTGCCAAGAATTCTTAGGATGACATTGTAATGAATGACGCTGGGTTTGTAGTCTTCTTGCATGTGAAACCACTTGAACAGAGCAAGGGCTTTTTCCCAAGTGGGTTGCTCAATGAGGATTATTGTCTGCTCTTTGGGACTCATCTTGTATTTCCAGGGCTTTAAGGCTTCATCTATGTTATTGCTACCGCTGTATTGTAGAGCCTGTAAAATCGATGGGATGCAACTTCCTTTTCTGTATCTCCTTCCTCTTGTTAAAATGTTTCTGTTATTATTGTTATTAGCAGCAGCAGCAACATAATCATCATTTGGTTGGGCATCGGTATGATGAGGTGCCCTAATTTCGTCCTGTAAACTAACCATCGAGGTTTGAATTGAACAAGTGGGTCGGAGTCCGAGGAGATTGCATGTGGGGGGCATCATGGAAACAGGGGTAGATGAGAATTTAGATTTTGTCCCAAAACAGGACCTGGCGTCTCTCCTGCCTGAGAGGTCCAATTGAAATTTGCATAACGAACTCATAGTGGGTTGACAAACAAAACCAGTGATCTATCTATCCATGTATGACTGAACCCCTTCCGCTGAGGGCGAATGAAGTGGCAACTGTTCAGCTGCGCATTCCCATCCCCATGAAATCAACATCAGGCAGCTAAATCTTAGAAATCAGCCACTCACAGTTCTGAGCGATATTTTATAAGAGAGTTGTAGCATATTCGTTCACTGCATTAAAACACACGATTTTTTTTTCTCCAAAATAAATAAAACATTTATATATATATATATAACACGACTTTTATAAGAGTCACATACATGGTTTTGTTTTTTCCATTTTTCTTTTCATGCGATGAATTTATTTATTTATTTTGGTGTGGCTAATAGCTAAATTCGTTCACTGCATTAAAGCACACGATTTTTTTTCTCCAAAATAAATAAAACATTTATATATATATAACACGACTTTTATAAGAGAGTCACATACATGGTTTTGTTTTTTCCCTTTTTTTTCATGCGTGGAATTTATTTATTTATTTTTGTGTGGTTAATAGCTAAATTTTAGAGTATGTTTTGTTTTTTAATAGTTAAATTTTATATATATAACACGACTTTTATAAGAGAGTCACATACATGGTTTTGTTTTTTCCATTTTTTTTTCATGCGTGGAATTTATTTATTTATTTTTGTGTGGTTAATAGCTAAATTTTAGAGTATGTTTTGTTTTTTAATAGTTAAATCTTTTAATAGCAAATCTTTTTAATGGTTAAATTTTTTAATAATAATTGTTTAAAGTAAAAATATAATCATAAAATCAAGATGAAAAAAATTATAAATAGTGGGTAACAAACATATAATAGTAAAATTAAGATGAAAAAATATCAATTATATTAGTGGAAAAGTATAGATAAAATTTAAATGAAAATATGAATAGTGTATAATCTAAATAAGTTTATTGGGTTAACTTGAGTTGATGAGTATTGTGAATTGCAAATAGGTGATCATAACTTCAGTTCTATGCTTTGTTACCTATGAGAATGTTGTGGGCTTTCTTATTGGGTTAAGTTGTCAAAATTGCAACCAAACAGTTTATCTTAGGTATCATCATCCTTGAAATAAAAGGAAATGCTTAAAGGGTTTCTTGTGTCATTATATACAATTCTTCTTTTGTATAAACTAAAACTTTCCTTGAAGGTAGGTGGAAGAGGATGACATTTGGTTGTAACTATGTGACTTTAGAACAGTGTCAAAACGTTGTCTACATAAACATATTCAAAACACAATTTTTTTCATGTTATGAAAATATAAGCAATTTTTGTCGTAAATAAAACATTTTAAATTTAGAAACAATATTAAATCACAATTTTTATGGCATGAAAATATAAGAAGAAAGGCTAAAGGTATCCGAGCGAGTTACTATGCTCTGCCTTCTTCGATAATTTTGTTGTTAATTTTTTTTCAAGCACCAAGTACTTGAATTTTGGGGGGCCTTCCTTCTCAAGTAGATTTCCCATCATAGCTAGACACCCCTTTTAGTTTTTTGCTTTAGATCTAAGCATTTTTCTACATGTTTGAGAAATTTCACAAAACCCTAACCCTCGCCATTTTTTTCATATTTTTTTAGAAAAATTTCAAAATTTCCTTGGTTTTTTCTATAGATCTGAGTTGAAATCCTTTGTTTACTAACTTGCTACCAAGGATCTATCTTCTTGCAACGAATTTGGGTGTTTGTCTATTTTTTGTTGTGTTTTTTCACAGTTTCACTAAACAATGACTGCTTTTGCAAAATTTGGTTTTGGGCAGTTTTTGACAATCACCCGCCTTTTCTTCATTGAGGGTGAATACACACACTCTTTCTGTTCAAAGGGGGTGCATAGACACACTCTCTGGCCACTAGGAAAGTGTGTGGGGATTTTTTTCCAACAAATTTCATTGTTTCTGCCGAGGGTTTGCAGCGGTAAGGTCTTATAGAGTTTTGTCATTGGTGAGAAATTTCATCTTTATTCATTTTTCTTCTAGTTGTTAGCTACATGTACTTTTTGCATTAGATTTTAGTTTCTCAATTTACTCATCATATTTGTAGAGGTTATATCTTTTTCTTGTTTTACTTGTCACTAACTAAATATTTTGTGGAAGACGTTTGACATTTTTAGGAGCATGTATCTCTAGTATTTTGTCATGGTTGCTTGATGACTGTATTTTCCAATCTATAAGTACATCAATCTTTGTTCATCCATATTTTGCTCAATATCTATATGTTGTTGCTAACCATTGTTTGTGTAAAATAAATTTCATGTTCTTCTATCCTTCATGCATCATGTCATGTTTTTTCTTCTTGTCATTATGGGCTTATCATGTTCATTATATGATGTACTCTTGGAAGGTCTTTTGTGCAGATTAACTCTATGCTTGCTTCGATTTCTCCATATGGGTATCTATGAAGAGTTATTCGAAAACTTGGTTATGTCATTCCTTCCTATCTTAAGCAAAATGATGTTGTTATCTCTAGTCATTCAACAGTGTTCCTCTCTATATCATATCCTTGTTAGCAACAAAGTTGAAACCATTTTCCAATTTATCTGGGATATTTAAAGGTGTAATTAAGAAGGAATGTAATGTAATAAATTACAATATTGTGTCACCTTCTTCTAGTTATAATTTAATGAAACCACTGACCAACTTCTTATGTAAAGACATGTTTATTACCTAAGGGGGCACGTTTTGATGGATAGACAATGAGATCTACTGCAAAGTTCTTCCATATTTCAGCTTGATTCTGAAAAATGCTTGTGCAACACATTCCAATGTATATGCCATTTGGGTTCTTGTATATGTGAGATGTATATTGTAGAGTTCTTTCAACTATATGTCCGGTTAAGATTGTGATGCCTATCTTCTAGCCACATTTTTTTTGCATTGGCCATCTGAGGTTTGTGTACACTATTATGGTGTTCTGCAAGAGTTCATCACACAACTTGGTTTAGGTACAATTTCATGATTTAGTGAGAAGCAGTTTCTATCTTCATCAAATCCATGAGGCAAAGTGTGTTCATGTTTGCATCGTATGAGGAATTCAGGAAGTTGTCATCAAGGGGGCTATTAATGTAATGCCATGTTCATCCACGTGTATTATTTCTCCCTAGTCATCATTGATGTGAATGTTGGAATATTTAGTAATTGTTAGTGTGGTGTTGTCGGTATGTGTAATCATGTCTAGTGAGATATCATAATATGTTATGATGATCTACCTAACAAAATAAAGAATAATACTCTCCATATTATAAAAATGAGTTATCCCATGTGCATCTTGAAGTAAATTATATTATATTACCATTCATTATATAAGGAGGTGGTAAATCATTTATATCCCACATGTAGTATGGGACGTAAATCTTCCATGCCTCTAGCTATATAATAGAGGTGAAGGAGACTCATTTTCAAACACAAGAAGGTACATTGTAGAAACAACATTGTGATATGAATTTAAGATGGACAATGATGTGATGCTTATGTGAGGGTGCCATGTAAGAGTGTTTTTTGAAGAATAAAGAAGATCATACCTTCTCATGAATGTTTCCCCATTTGAGACTTTACCATATATATCTGGTGTACTATCTATTTTTCTCTTGTCCTTCTCTTATTGTTTGATTATTTGTTTCTTATATGGATGGGAGGTAGACTAGTAGATTCTTGCTATTGATTTACATCTTAGTGAAGTCATTGTTGTATTTTTATCAATATTTCTCAATAATCTAACACAAAGGACATGTGTCCCACTTGAGTCCAACTCACAAAAGGAGCAGTCTCTAATATCCCAAATCCTGATATTTTCTATTTCTATGCAATTTTACTGAAATAGTCGGGCATGCAAATTGCCATGCAAAATTTCCCTATTTTATAGCTGAAATTAGGGTTAGGGTTTGCAGGATAGAATGAACACTTACCAATGATAAGCCGGATAAATATGCTCCAGAGAGAATACGCATGCAAAATGAGTTGAGCTGGTGAAGAAATAACATTGTTTCTGTTGCAATACACTGGATGGATGAATCAAACAAGTGTGACGTTTTTGCTGAAGGGATGGTCAGTTTCAGCTAGCAATAAGTCGGAAGGAAGGTGTGCCCATGTCGAAGAGGATGGTCGGAGCATGCAAGGGTTTTGACCTCTCCAAATGCCCTAGTGAATTGATCTCCCAGTATGTTGCTCACGCCCCCAAAAACATGTAAACTACTGCTAGCTGCCCCTGATGGACAATATGATAGCTGATAATCAACCAATGCAGTAGAGTGTTCCTATCAGTGAGGATGCAAGCCGCATGCAGAAGAAATATGGTGATCCAGAGTCCTGGTGAATGTTTGGGTACACAGGGTACTCCCAAAAGACCGAACACCTACAAAAACCGCTTCACAGATCAATACATCGATGTTTGTCACATGGTTAAAACCCTCGAGAGGGAAACAGTCCACGGCCCTAGCCAAATAGCTACTTGGAGAAATTTATTATGCAAAATAAAGAAAGTTACATATGAGCTTCTCATAATCGATCAACTAGCCAAGGACCCTCCATGCTCTTTAAATAGAGATTATGCAACGGATCAATGGTAGGTATAATTTAAGAGAAGTTGAACCATCGAATCACTTTATGTCTAGAACATATTGTAACCATCGAATTAGAATATTTACAAATGCATACTAATGCATACTAAATAAACACAATTTACCTAACGGATATATTACACAAGTTGATCTTAACTAACTCCTAAGTGTCTAAATATCCTACCAGTGAATGACTAGGGTTTTCCCAAATAAATGCCCCCAGCTATACGGATGAATCTACAATAACCTTTAGACTGATACTGGAATACTGGATAATGATGAATGCAATAGATACGGTGACAAACCTGGATGGTTTATCATGAAGGAGACTAAGGCAGATGTCTCACTGCTGAAATCTCGTTAGCTGAAGACGCCGTCTCCAACCCCAACTGCTGTGGCTGCACGCTGTGCTGCTTCTCAAGAGCTCCAAAATAATAATAATCCGAAAGTGAAGTCTCCATTCACTTTATCTTTCTTTTATAACTTTCAATTGAGAAAACCCTAACTTTGACCTAATTAGGTCACTTTAACTTCTAATTTGCAGTTGACTTGCATGCATGCGCATGGAGACTTAAATGGGTGCATGCATCATTAAATAATGCTTAGATGTCATGCATGTCAGTGGCCCTCTTTGACCTAATGGTGATATCATATTGATGCCCTAGATTTTATGTAGATGGCATCATTCTTCAGTTGATTCCCTAACTGTCAGTAACCGCTTGAACCCACATGAATCACATAGGTTAACAGTTTTGGTCCTCAATGCCTAATGAGATGAGGACATTACAGTCCTCCCTGCTTGAGATTGCTTGTCCTCAAGCAATTACAAACTGGGATGCTGTAATACCTGTACTCCTTCCCATGTGGCATCCTCTGGAGGTAGTTCTTTCCATCGAACCAAGTATTCCCTAATCACCCGGATCCTGAGTTTCCTTTCTCTAGTCTGTATGAGCCATTTAGGAATTAGTATCAGTAGTCCTTCATCATCTAAAGGAGTTAATTCTGTTGATGGAACAATTTGTTGCCCAATGGTATTTTTCAAGTTGGACACATGGAATACATTGTGAATTTTACTTTCCTGCGGTAGTTCTAGTTCATATGCCACCTCTCCCACCTTCCTGATTATTCTGTAGGGTCCATAGAAGCGAGGTTTTAACTTTTTCGCTCCTTTCTTCATAAGTGAAGACTGTCTGTAAGGTTGGAGCGTTAAGTATACCAAATCTCCTACCTCAAAGCTCCGCTCAAACCTATGTATGTCTGCATAGAACTTCTGTTGATTCTGGGCTGTCTGTAAGTTTTCCTTCAATATTTTAAGAATATCCTGACTGTCCTATATCCAATCCTTTGCCTTAGAATCCCTATTGTCTTCGAATGCTAAATCTGCATAGTACAAGGCCTCATAGCCATATAATGCCTTAAAAGGTGTCATCCTAATAGACATGTGATAGGTAGTATTGTAGCAATACTCCCCTAAGTGTAGCCATTTAATCCAGGTTCGCTGCTACCCTATTACATAGTTCCTCAGATATCCTTCAATCCACTTGTTGACAATTTCAGTTTGTCCATCGCTCTGGGTATGATAACTCATGTTGGTAGCAAGTTCGGTCCCCACTAATTTGAATAGTTCCTGTCAGAATGCACCTATGAATCTACTATCTCGGTCACTGACAATGGTCTTAGGTAACCCGTGTAACTTGAAGACCTCCCTAAAGAATAACTTAGCTACTTGAGCTGCAGAGTAATCAGATGATATAGAAAAGAAATGTGTGAACTTGGTTAGCATATCAACTACGACATATAAACAATCTCGCCCTTGGACCTTGGGCAATCCTGTAATAAAGTCCACGGAGACACTTTCCCACTTCTGTTCTGGAATTGGTAATGGCTGAAGCAACCCCGTTGGATGGATGTTATTGATCTTGTTCTGCTGACATATGCTACATTCCCATATGTGCTGCATAACCTCCCCTTTGAGGCCATTCCATGAGAACCTCTCTTGGATTTGTCTGTAGGTCTTCAAGAAACCTTGATGTCCTGATAATGGAGAGTCATGTGCTGCCTGTATGGTCTTTTTTCTCAAAGTGGATTCTGGGACAAGGTATATCCTGTTTTTGTAATAGATGATGTCATCGACAATCCTGTATCTGTCATCCTAAATCTATCCATCCAATAATTCGCAAGCGAATTTATTTTTGGAGTATTATACTAAGAGGAGTGCCCTCTAATATGTGGATATACTCATGAGAGATAGTGAGGTGGGTCGCCTGGATAATGCATCAGCTACTATATTATTCTTACCTTTTACATACTCGATCTTGAAATGGTAGGCTTGTACTTTGCTGACCCATTTATGTTGGTGCTCATTCAGTTCCTTATGCTCCAAGAAGTACTTGAGGCTATTATGATCTGTCTTGATTTTGAACTTACTACCCACCAGGTACTGTCTGAAATTCGTGAGAGCATGTAAGATGGCTAGCATTTCTTTGTCATATATGGAGTAGTGGCGCTTGTAGTTATTCAGTTTTCAGCTCTCAAATGCAATAGGGTGATGATTTTGCATCAATAATGCTCCTAGCCCTTCCCTTGAGGCATCACATTCTACTACAAATGGTTGTGAGAAGTCCGGTAATGCTAAAACTGGGCAAGAACTCATAATGACTTTCATCTCTTTGAAAGTTTTATGTGTTAGTTTTCTCCAGGTGAATGCTCCCTTCTTTATGAGATCTGTGAGGGGTGCAGCAAATTGGGAGAATCCCTTAACATACCTTTGGTAATAAGTGCAAATACCTAAGAAGCCTCTCAATTCTGTGACTATTTTTGATGCGGGCCAATCTCTGATAGCTCATATTTTCTCCATGTCAACCTGTACTCCTTTTTCATTGATTATGTGCCCTAGATACAACATTTCCTTCATGCCAAATTCACACTTGGACATTTTCGCATAAAGCAAGTGTTCTTCTAGAATGCTTAGTACTTCGTTAAGGTGTTTCAGATGCTCCTCCCATGTTTTGATGTAAATCAGGATGTCATCAAAGAATACTAGCAAAAACTTACGTAGCTGAACTCTGAAGGTATGGTTCATGCACGACTGAAAAGTGGCTAGAGCATTGGTAAGTCCAAAAGTCATGACAAAAAACTCATAGTGACCATAGTGACAATGGAAAGTTGTTTTGGAGATGTCTTGGTCCCTTACTCAGATCTGATGGTACCCTGAGCGAAGATCAATCTTGGAAAAGTATTTGGCACCCCGTAGTTCGTCCATGAGTTCATCAATCCTAGGGATGGGATACCTATTTTTAATGGTCTTTTTGTTGAGTGATCGATAGTAGATGCACATTCGCAGTGTACCATCCTTCTTCTTGACCAAGACCACTGAAGATGCGAAGGGGCTAGAATTGGGCCAAATGTATCTAAGCTCCAGCAATTCTTTGATCGTTTTCTCGATCTCCTCCTTGTATCATTTGGGATGCCGATAAGGAGTGGTGATGACTACCTGTGTCCCCTCCTCTAGCTCAATGATGTGTTCAAATCCTCGGTCTGGCGGTCTACCTGATGGAAGGTCCCAAAATACCTTTTCATGCTTATGTAACAAGGCCTAAATATCACCTGGGTGTTGTGTGTTGGTTTCTGGAGGTTTCCTAAAGGTGACAAAACATTCTGCAGCCCATTCTATGTCATCCTATCTAAGTACTGCCTACATTCTCTGTGAAGAGACCGGTTTTGGGGGATAAGTGTTCATGCCCCTCAAAACTACCCGTTTGTTTTCTGGCCCATGGAATTCCATTTCCATTGCCCGGTGGTTTGTAGTATATTTCCCTATTGAATAAAGCCACTGAACACCCAATACTACATTAGTATCTGATACATTTACTACATAAAATGAATCTGTCATATGATAGTTACCTAATGTGACATTCAATTTTGGAATCCAATAGTTGCACTCCATGTTGGAGTTCCCGGCTACTGCTACAGTAAATCCTCTGAACTTATTGGTCTAAATACCCCTCTTGGCTACCCAAGCAGAGTCAATGAAATTGTGGGTTGCTCCCCCATCAATCAATACTCCTACTCTGTCACCCTGTACTACTCCTCTGACCCTAAGAGTATGGAATCTTGGTACTCCAAATAATGTAGCAATGACTCCCTCTGGTGTATCACCCTGGAGTGATTCTTCCTCGGCTGCCCATAGTTCTTCTGTGGCCCCCTGCTCATAGTCCTCCTCGTCACTGTCCAAATACACTTTGATGTTGTGAGTCTTTTCCTTCCCTGCACACCTATGTCCTGCCACCCATGGTTCCTGACAAGTGAAACATAATTTCTTCCTCAAGTATTTTCTAGTGTCCTCATCTAACCATGTTTTCTTGGGAACATCCTACTGGAAAGGTTTCATGTCCTTGTCCCTAATAGGAAAGTTGGTTTTGAGAGGGAACCTGTTCTTCAGAACTGAATCCTGGAGATTTATGGCTCTTCTAATGGTATCCTGCAGAGTGGGGGGTTTGTAGGCTTTCATCCATCCCCGTAGTGGCTTTGTTAGGGCCTCGGTGAATACCATCATCAACCTGCTCTCTGACACATCTGTTACCATGACTATTATCCTCTCAAATTTTGAGATGAAGGCCTCTACGCTACCTGTCTGTTTGAGTTGAGCTAACTCCCTGAAATGTATCTCTAGATCCTTCATGTCAAACCTCTCCATGAGCTTCTGAGTGAACTCACTGTAGGAGTGTATGGTGTTGTGACCCAATGTCACTAATCCGTGGTACCACCACTCATGAGCCTCTCCATCCAGGTGGAGTGTGGCCAATTTAATGGCAGCTGTCTCTGTCATGGGATTGAGTTGGAAATAGGTATCCAAATTTTGAACCCATATCTATGTTGATCCTCCGTGAGTCCCATCAAAGTTTGGAATGGTCAACCTGCCTAAGGTTTTCTGCAATTCATAGTTGTGATTGAATCCCTTGTTGAAATTCTGGGGCCTGTTCCTACTCTTCATGTTACAAAAATCAGAAAAAGACATAACTGCATGAAACTCATCCCCTAAGTCCCCGTATTCCTACAAATAAGCCCCAAAGGGTTTGCTAGGCTCTACATGTTAGAATAATCAACCCATAGTTAATTAATTCATTTTTGTCTTATTTGCCTAGTTTCCTATATTCCACTCTATGCAAGTTGTCTTCTACATGTCATAGAAGTCAAACTTGCTAAAACTAAGTCATGGAGCGCTTGGGAAACCTCCTGGAAACCATATTTAGCATGTCTACTTTATTCCAGATCCTCCAAAGCACATTTCTACATTTTCTGCTAAGTTGCCTGCTTTATTGAGATTTAAGGCAAAAGGGAAAGTAAGACTAGGTGTAGTTGAATTTTTTTTCCCTCGTCATCCTCCATTCTTTTCTCCTAATAAAAGCATGTATGAGTTTTATTTCCATCCCTTATTAGCTTGCCTACTTGACTTTGCCAATTCGTGAGCCTCTAAGTGGATTTGGAAATTGCTTTATGCACTTATGGGGGATTTGACTAGATTTAGTAAGCCTACTTTTTGACTATTTCGAATGGCATCCTTATGCATTCGAATCTCTCATGTAATTATATATTGCAGCAGCCTATGACTTCACAAGGTTGGATATTGTACACTTATTCAATACAGATTAGTGTTATGCTCCAATTTCAGTCTCCTTTGATGGTAATTTTGCATGTTTGATTAGCAATTTTGTGAGTGTAATTGTTCTATCACTTGGGTACAATTTCCACATGGTATCAGAGCCTTTGTAGATCGATTTCTCTCCTTCCATATTGCTATTGCAGATTCAACATCTTGACCGGGAGCATATTCTGCTGACTGAAGGGCACAATTTCTAAGCTATGGATCAATCTCAGAAGATCATCTTGACTCCATTTAATTTCTTTGAATGGAAAGTAGAGATGGAGATACTGTTGAGAGCGAAAGGTCTCTACAGGGTGACTATGGAAACTGAGGTAGAGCCCAATGCAGCTGCAGAGAAAATTAAATGGCACAACAGGAGGGATGAGGCCTATGGTCTTTTGTGTCTGAGCATTTCAAGAGACCTCCTCTTCCTTCTTGATGGATTGAAATCACCTAATGAAGTGTGGGAGAAGCTTGTAGAGATTTTTGGTAATACAGATGAGATGAGAGGACATCAAATCGAGAATGAATTGATCTCTTTGAGGCCTAGCAGCTTCGAATCCTTGCAACTCTATTTTTCCAAGTTTAAAGCCCTTGTTTTGCAGCTAAAACAGTTTGGAATTTAAAAGAAGGAAGAGCAACTAGTTTTGGCCATACTCTCGAAGCTTGGCCCTAAATATTCAATGTTTGTTTCAACCTTCCATGCCACCAAGTTGATAGCTCAAGCCTGGAAGATGCCTAAGCTTGCAGATTTCATGGAATCCCTCACACAGGAACAAGATAAATTGGTGATGATGGGCACCATCAAACCTTCCAAAGACCAAGCTTTGGTTGCTGGAGATTCAAGGGTGGATTCAAAAGGCAAGAGGAAATCTAAGAAGACACCTGAGCAAAAGAGAGATAAGAACAAGTCTCAAGAGGAGCCCCAAGGCTCCAAGAAGAACTTCCAGAAGAAGAAGAACAAAGGAGAAATGATCAAGTGTGCATACTGCAGTAAGGGATATCATCCTGAGAGCTCCTATATGAAGAAGCAAATTAACATGTTGACCCAAATCCTGGAGAAGAATAACATCTCCCTTCCTGATTGCTCAAAGAAGAGGGAAGGAGGATCAAATTCAGAGGACAGAGAGAGAGTACATGCTTTGGTTGCTGGCACATCAAGCTCACCTAGCTTCATCACAGACTCTGGAGCTTCTAGACATATGGTTTCGACAAAGGAGGCATTCTCCTCTCTTGACATGTCGAAAGGTCCACCAATAGTGTTGGGAGATGACTCTCTCACTGACAGTTTGGGGAAAGGAAGGATTGATCTTGACCATGGTAAGTTCAATAATGTATTGTATGTTCTAGGTCTTGCCTCTAACGTCTTATCAGTGTATCACATGACTCACACAGGGTCTCCAAAAAAGGTCATCTTCTCCCCTGATGAAGTTGAAATCACAGAGATTTCAAATGGTAAAGTCATAGCAAAAGGAGTTGTTGATCACACTTCGAAGGTATACATGTTTTCCCATTTTCTACCCTACTCAAACCCCTCTGCTCTTTTGATTCATGCTAATGAGGCAAGAAAGCTTTGGCAAGAGATATTTGGCCATCTTAACTATAAGTATCTTTCTCATTTGAGTGAAAAAGATATGGTCATATGGTTACCAAAGATTAAGTTTTCCAAGGGATTCTTTCAAGGTTGTATCCTAGGAAAACACCCAGAGCACAAATTTGAGAGAGGTAGTCATGAGAGAACCTCTGCACCCGCTTGAGTTGATCCACAGTGATGTTGCTGGTCCATTTCCTCATATGTCCATGAGTCAATCCAAATATGCATTGACCTTCATAGATGACTTTTCCAGGTATTGTTGGGTTTACTTCCTTAAGCATAAGTCTGAAGTTTTTGACCTCTTCAAAGTCTTTAAGGCCTTGGTTGAAAACCAGTCTGGGAGGAGACTCAAGATCCTCAGATCTGAAAATGGTGGTGAGTATGTCAAGTCTGAGTTCATTCAATATTGTAAAGATGCATGTATTTAGATGTAGCATTCGATCCCTTACACACCACAACAAAATGGTGTTGCTGAGAGAAAGAACAGATCACTGAAGGAGATGGCAACCTGTATGCTGGAGGCTAAGACTTTGCCACCAAAGTTTTGGGCAGAGGCTATAAACTATGCATCCTACATCCATAATAGGGTACCTCATAAATAGCTTTATGGTATGACTCCTTTCGAAGCTTGGAGTGGTCACAAGCCAAATGTGACCCATTTCAGGATTTTTGGCTCAAAGGCTTGGGCTAGAATTCCAATAGAAAAGAGAAAGGATTTGCAGCCCCAAAGCCAAGAGTGCCCATTTGTTGGGTATTTTGAAGATTCAAAAGGGTACAAGCTGATCAACTTGAGCACTAACACAACCTTCATTGAAAGGAGTGTTCAGTTCCAAGAAGAGCCTTTAGTAGTAGTTGAAGTTGGAGAGTCTTCTTCACCACCGTAACCATTGAATGTAAGTGGAGAGACAAATGAGTTTGCTGATTCTGATATGTCTGATAATGATGATTTAATTGCAGATCCTGATATTCCTACAAGACCAAAATGGGTAGCAAAGACCATTCATGCAGCCGGGGAACTAGCTGGAAATCCTAGTGACCCTAGGAGGACTAGATCTCAATTTGAGAGTGCCCTATGTATGAAAGACCCTTTGTTTGTAGAGAAGTGCTATCTAATGGTTGAATCAGACCCACAGACATATGAAGATGCAGCACATGATCCAAGATGGCAAACAGCCATGAAAGAAGAATTCAGCTCGCTCCAGAAGAACAACACTTGGGAACCGGTTGATCTTCCCCCAGGGAGGAAGCTAGTTCAATGTAAGTGGGTTTTCAAGACTAAGTTTTCTGCTAATGGTTCACCTTTGAAATATAAGGCAATATTGGTAGCCAAGGACTACTCACAAGTACATGGTATTGACTACAATGAAACCTTTGCACCAGTGGCAAAGATGGACTCCATCAAGCTAGCTTTAGCCATTGCAGCTTCGAAGCAGTGGGAGGTACATCAAATGGATGTGAAGTGTGATTTCTTGAATGGAGATCTCACTGAAGAGATTTACATGCAGCAAACTCAAGGGTTTGTTTCTAATCCATCTTTTGTGTGCAGGCTAAAGAAATCATTGTATGGGCTCAAGCAAGCCCCTAGGGCTTGGTATGCCAAGATTGATGGCTTTCTGCTGTCATTGAGTTTTGTTCGATGCAAGTCTGATCCTAATGTTTATTTGAAGCTGATTCATGGTTCTGCGATGATTATTGTCTTGTATGTGGATGACCTTTTGATTACAGGAAGTTCAAAGAAAGAGATTGCCTCCTTGAAGGATGCAATGAACCATGCCTTTTCTATGACTTATTTGGGGTTGTTGAGCCAATTCTTGGGTCTCGAAATTGCTCAATCCCAACATGGAGTAAAAGTGCATCAGTCCAAGTATGCCTTATATTTTCTGAACAAGTTCAACATGAAATATTGCAAGCCAAGAAAGACTCCCTTCCTTTCAGGAGTTAAGCTTGAAGAAGCAGGTTCTTCTCCTATGGTAAATAATACACTATATAGGTAGTTGATTGGGTGTTTGCTTTACCTTACAAACACTCAAACTGATATTTCTTATGCGGTTAGTGTGACTTCAAGATACATGGATCAACCTCATGAGATCCATTGGAGAGCAGCCAAAAGGATCCTTAACTTTGTTCAAGGAACAAGAACTCATGGGATCTTCTACAAAGCTAAATCTGATCTTGATTTGATTGGGTTTACTGACAGCGATTGGGCAAGTGACAACACAGATCGAAAGTCAACATCAAGATATGTGTTTATGCTTACAGAAGGACCAATCAGGTGGTCAAGCAAGAAACGGAGTGCCATAACACTCTCATCTACAGAAGCAGAGTACAGAGGAGTTGTAAATGCAACAACTAAATGTTTATGGTTGTAGGGAATACTTGGTGAGTGTGGATTTGAATCATAGTTTTCAACTATATCTATTGTGATAATCAGAGCACCATTCGAATCTGCAATGATCCAGTTCAGAGACAGAGAACCAAACACATTGAGATCCATATGCACTACATCAGACAACTTGTGCATGATGGCACCATTCACCTACTCTTATGTGCATCTTCAGAACAAGTAGCATACATCTTCACCAAAGTTTTTTGTGAGAAGACATTCAGCAATCTCAAATCATTGCTGGGGATTGCTGATCATGCTGTGAAGCATGCTTGATGACAAGATTTTTAAATTTTGTTTTACTGTCCATGTTTAAGGGAGGATTTTCCCACTGGGTTTTTGCCTCTTTCCTTGGTTAAATGGACATGCAATATGTAAAGGGTGACTAAGCCTTGTTGCTAGGCCATATAGTTTTATAATATTTACTCATAAATTCAGGCTTAAGGGGGGGTGTTAGAATAATCAACCCATAGTTACCTACCGTAGACATTAATTAATTCATTTTTGTCTTATTTGCCTAGTTTCCTATATTCCACTCTATGCAAGTTGTCTTCTACATGTCATAGAAGTCAAACTTGCTAAAAATGAGTCATGGAGCACTTGGGAAACCTCCTAGAAACCATATTTAGCATGTATGCTTTATTCCAGATCCTCCAAAGTGCATATCTGCTTTTTCTGCTAAGTTGCCTGCTTTATTGAGATTTAAAGCAAAAGGGAAAGTAAGACTACGTGTAGTTGACTTGTTTTTTGACATCACCATCCTCCATTCTTTTCTCCTAATAAAAGCATGTATGAGTTATCTTTCCATCCCTTATTATCTTTCCTACTTGACTTTTCCAATTCATGAGCCTCCAAGTGGATTTGGAAACTGCTTTATGCACCTATGGGGGATTTGACTAGATTTAGTAAGACTACTTTTTGACTATTTCGAATGGCATCCTTATGCACTTGAATCTCTCATGTAATTATATATTGCATTAGCCTATGACTTGACAAGGTTGGCTATTGTAAACTTATTCAATACAGATTAGTGTTATGCTCCAATTTCAGTCTCCTTTGATGGTAATTTTGCATGTTTGATTAGCAATTTTGTGAGTGTAATTGTTCTATCACTTGGTTTCAATTTCCACACTACCTGCATGATTGGACCTCCTACCACATCTACCAAGAAGTGAGGCATAGTAGGCCTGCTATATATGTGTGGTACATTCTGTATATTGGTATACGCAACCTTCCCGCTGCTGCTTGTAGACCCTCTGTTTACTGGTGAGGGAGGGGTACTATTGTTACCTAGTTTTGGTTTCACCGATAATCTGTTAATTGCATTGAGTACATATTTTTTCCCTTTGGCTAAGTCTTGAAATGTAGATACTAAGTTGTGAAACTCCATCTTGTCTTCATCTTCCCCCGTTCCTTTTCCCCTGTCAGAGTGTATACCTATTGGTTCCATGTCTAAGCTGATATCGTCTAGTTGGATATCCTCAAATTCCTACTTGTACCTACTCCTTCTTTTCCGATAGGTTACAAAACGGTCCTC
Organism: Pseudotsuga menziesii; assembly: GCA_001517045.1. Lineage (NCBI taxonomy): Eukaryota > Viridiplantae > Streptophyta > Pinopsida > Pinales > Pinaceae > Pseudotsuga > Pseudotsuga menziesii. The sequence continues at coordinate 722,987 of LPNX010778483.1, read as the reverse complement.
TTCTGTATTCATCTACTTCTCATTTCTAAAGCCCATAGCTAGCCAAGAAGATAGCTTTGATACCACTGTAATATCCCAAATCCTGGTATTTTCTATTTCTATGCAATTTTACTGAAATAGGCGGGCATGCAAACTGCTATGAAAAATTTCCCTATTTTATAGCTGAAATTAGGGTTAGGGTTTACAGGATAGAATGAACACTTACCACTGATAAGTTGACTGAATATTCTCCAGAGAGAATACACATGCAAGATGAGCTGAGCTGGTGAAGAAATAACTGCTGCAATACCCTAGATGGCTGAATCAAACAAGTGTGACATTTTTGCTGAAAGGATGGTCAGTTTCAGCTGGCAATAAGTAGGAAGGAAGGTGTGTCATGCCGGAGAGGATGGCCGGAGCATGCAAGGGTTTTGACCTCTCCAGATGCCCTAGCAAATTGATCTCCTAGTCTGCTGCTCACGCCCCCAAAACCCTGTAAAGTGCTGCTAGCTGCCATGGATGGACAATCTGATAGTTGATAATCACCCAATGCAGTAGAGTGTTCCTATCAATGAGGATGAAGTCTGCATGCGGAAGAAATATGGCGATCCAGAGTCCTGGTGAATGACTAGGGTTTTCCCAGCTAAATGCCCCCAGTTGTATGGATGAATCTGCAATAACCTTCAGACTGATACTGGAATACTAGATAATAATGAATGCAATAGATATGGTGACAAACCTGGATGGTTTATCTTGAAGGAGACTCGAGAATATGTCTCATTGCCGAAATCCCGTTAGCTAAAGACGCCATCTCCAACCCCAACTGTCATGGCCGCACGTTGTGCTGCTGCTCAAGAGCTCCAAAATAATAATAATCCGAAAGTGAAGTCTCCATTCACTTTATCTTTCTTTTATAATTTTCAACTGTGAAAACCCTAACTTTGACCTAATTAGGTCACTTTAACTTCTAATTTGCAGTTGACTTGCATGCATGGGCATGGAGACTTAAATGGGTGCATGCATCATTAAATAATGCTTAGATGTCATGCATTCCGGTGGCCTTTGGCTCTGGTGGCCCTCTTTGAACTAATGGTGATACCATATTGATGCCCTAGATTTTCTGTAGATGGCATCAGTCTTCAGTTGATTCCCTAACTGTCAGTAACTGCTTGATCCCACAGGAATCACATAGGTTAGCGGTTTTGGTCCTCAATGCCTAATCAGATGAGGACATTATATTCCTCCTTGCTTGAGATTGCTTGTCCTCAAGCAACTGCAAATTGGGATGCTGCAATGCCTATTCTCCTTCCCATGTGGCATCCTCTGGAGGTGGTTCTTTCCATTGAACCAAGTATTCCCTAATCACCCGGTTCTTGAGTTTCCTTTCTCTAGTCTGTATGATCGGTTCAGGAATCAGTATCAGTAGTCCTTCATCATCTAAAGGAGGTAATTCTGTTTATGGAGCAATGTGTTTCCCAATGGTCTTTTTCAGGTTGGACACATGGAATACATTGTGAATTTTACTTTCATGTGGTAGTTCTAGTTCATATGCCACCTCTCCGACCTTCCTGATTATTCTGTAGGGTCCATAGAAGCGAGGTTTTAACTTTTTCTCTCCTTTCTTCTTAAGTGAAGACGGTCTGTAAGGTTGGAGCCTTAAGTATACCAAATCTCCTACCTCAAAGCTCCGCTCAACCCTGTGTCTGTCTGCATACAACTTCTGCTGATTTTGGGTTGTCTGTAAGTTTTCCTTCAATATTTTAAGAATATATTGATTGTCCTGTATCTAATCCTTTACCTTAGGAGCCCTACTATCTCTGAATGCTAAATATGCACAGTCCAAGGCCTCGTAGCCATATAATGCCTTAAAAGGTGTCGTCCTAATAGACATGTGATAGGTAGTATTGTAGCAATACTCCCCTAACTGTAGCCATTTAATCTAGGTTCGTTGTTGCCTTGTTACGTAGTTCCTCATATATCCTTCAATCCACTTGTTGACAATTTCAGTTTTTCCATCTCTCCGGGGATGATAACTCGTGCTGGTAGCAAGTTCGGTCCCCACTAATCTGAATGGTTCCTGTCAGAAGGCACTTGTGAATCTACTGTCCCGGTCACTGACAATGGTCTTAGGTAACCTATGTAACTTGAAGACCTCCCTAAAGAATAACTCAACTACTTGAGCTGTAGAGTAATCAAATGATATAGAAAAGAAATGTGTGAACTTGGTCAGTATATCAACTATGGCATATAAACAATCCCGCCCTTGGACCTTGGGAAATCCTGTAATAAAGTCCATGGAGACACTTTTCCACTTATGTTCTGGAATTGGTAGTGGCTGGAGCAACCTCACTAGATGGATGTTCTCGATCTTGTTCTGCTGACATATGTTACATTCCCGTACGTGTTGCATAACCTCCTATTTGAGGCCCTTCCATGAGAAACTCTCTCAGATCTGTTTGTAGATCTTTAAGAAATCCTGATGTCCTGACAATGGAGAGTCATGTGCTGCTTGTATGATCTTTTTTCTCAAAGTGGATTATGGGACAAGGTATATCTTGTTCTTGTAATAGATGATGTCATCAACAATCCTGTATCTGTCATCCTATAGACAAAAACAAAACAAAACAACAAGTAGATCAACATATCTTCGAGTGAACGTATGAGGAAAGGGATTAAATGTTTCTTTGAATCCAACATTATAGGCAAGCATCCCTCAAATCTCACCTACACCAAAAGTTCACTCTAATGTTATATGAACCCTATACAATTCTCTAGAGCATTGGATAGGTGGCCTACAAGCTCACTCTACGATATCACTCCAAGGTTCACCTAGTATTTAATGTCTCTTGTTTGAAAAAAGTGGCGGGGGTTAAATGCAAAGTGTAGACCAACTTACTAGAATTGGACGAGGAAGGTGTTGGAATATCAAGCAATACTGAGAGGGGGGGGGGGGGGGAATTGGTATTAATGTATATTATTTAATTTTTATCTCTTAAAAAAATAATAGAAACATAACACATAATGTTATCGTGGAAGCCCAATAGGGAAAACCACTTACACGTTCTATTACTGCAAAACTATATTTACAAACAGTTTGCAAGCACCAACTTGTTGGATTCACCAACACCCAAGTTTTTTGGCTACAACTGAAGGATGCACCAACACCGTGTTTACTTCCTACAGGATTGCAACCTATCCTTGCGCCTCCCAACCACCCTTATATGATAATTCGATCTCTGACTTCTGTACACCTTTGGATCTTTCAATCAAATGTACAGAGAAATGTGTTTGAAGGTTTAAAGATTTTTTTATATACCCTCAGTGATGCCTCTTCATCTAATAGTCATTTATCTTCATTGTGAGCCTTAACAAATAAACAGATCGTAAAATAAACTCTTCATTACAAAAAATATGAATTAACAACACGATAATGCATCACTCTGACTCTGCAATCCCGACTCTGACATACTGATTTCGACTAACAACTACACTTAATATTTTGATATTTTTCAATGATCCCGACTACGCCATTCCGACTCTTTCCAAGTCCGATTTCGGGAGTCGGACCTCTCTTTTTTTGCTTCTAACTCTAACTTTCCAACTTTTCAACTTTCGGAATCGGAAACTCCAAAAACTTGGAGTTGGAAACTAACGCTTCCCACTCTATCGTTCCGAGTTTGAATGACCGGCTCCGACTTTCCAATTGTTTGACTTTTCAACTTTTTGAATTTTCGACTGGCCAACTCTAACTTTTCGACTTTCAGAATCAGAATCTCCAAAACCTTAATTTTGTGGCATGCCACTCCCGACTCTACGTCACCGACTTTCCAACTTTCGACTTTCAGAGTCGAAACCTCAAAAATATTAACATTGGAAACTAACCCTTTCGACTCTGACTCCGTCTTTCTGACTTTCAGAGAATGAAGCTACAAAAAATTAGCTTTATAACAGAACGATTTCGACTCCTCTTCGCCGACTTCGACTGTGATATTTTGTTGAGGGTTTTTAACATTTTGGCTCAATAATTTTGGATTTTTCGATCTATGCATGTTTCATCAATGTTGCCTTATAATCTTATGTTGACAACAATGCCAATTTAATCAACAATCTCCCCCTTTGGCATTGATTGGAAACATCTTCCTTTGACATCGAAAAGGAAGTTTTTCTCCCCCTTTGACAACAATGACAAAATTTCGAGAAAAATCCCCCTATAACATTGCTCCAATTGTCAACATTTCTCCTATTCTCGTGACATGGTTTTCATCCTTTTAGTCAATTTTTAATGATGAGGGATAATCCCTAATTTCTGCTTTAGATAAGCAAATGATTATCTAGGTAATGGTTTGGTAAAATTGTCTGCAATTTGTTCCTTGATATCAATATGCTCCAATTTGACCATTTTTTGAGACACTTTCTCACTTAGAAAATGATATTTGATTGGAATATGTTTTGTCTTAGAGTGCATAACAAGATTTTTGGATATGTTTATAGTAGTTGTGTTGTCACAGTGTATCACAATTGGGTCCTCATACTTCACAAGTATATCTTCTAATGCTTGTTCATGACTTGAGTACAACATTATGCAGCATTAATATACTCAACTTATGTTGTAGAAAGTGAAATGGAGGACTGTTTTTGCTTAACCATGACACCAAGCAATCTCCAAAGTAGAATGCTACCCCACTAGTGCTTTTTCTGTCATCAATACTTCCTGCGCAATATGCATCAGTGAATGCCCTCAAAGTGAAGTTATTTCTTTGTGTATACCATAATCCATAATTCATAGTACCATTTAGATATCTAAGAATGCTTTTTACTGCAATCACATGTGTTTCTTTTGGGGCTAATTGGAATCTGGAAACCAAATCTACAACCTGCATTACATATAGTATTGTAGATGTTACATATAATAAACTACAAATAATTTAACTATACATAGTATGATATACTTCTAAAGATTCATCATCCTTGCTCAATTTAAAACTAGTGACCATAGGAGTACTAACAGGTTTGGAGTCTTCCATTTTGAACTTTTTTCAACATCTCTTTGATATACTTAGTTTGAGAGATGAAGATCCCTTTTTATGATTGAGATACTTGTAAACCTAGAAAGAATATTAGTTTTCCCAACATTGACATTTCAAATTCCTTCTTCATTTTTGAAGCAAAGTTTACACTCAGAATTTGTAGATAACTTCCAAATATGATATCGTCTTCATAGACAACAACAATGCTCATATTTTTGTTTTAAAACTTTATGTATAGATTACTGTTAGTGGCCCTTATTTTATATCCTTTTTGCTTTAAATATTTGTCAAGTTTTGAGAACCATGCTCTTGGAGCTTGTTTGAGACCATTGAGTGCCTTTTTAAGTTTCCACACAAATCTCTATTTTCTGATAGAAGAAAACCTTCAGGTTTTTCAATGTAGACTTCATCTTCAAGTTCTCCATTAAGGAATGCAAATTTTACATATGCTAAAAACACTCTAATGGCTTCAAGTCTTTGCAAAGGTGCAAATGTTTCATCAGAGTTAACACCTTCTACTTGAGCATATCCCTTGCATACTAGTATGCCATTGTTTTTTATTACTTAACCAACCTCATTGAACTTGTTCTTGAAAACCCATTTGGTCCCAATAACATTTATGCCTTTAGGTCTTGGAACAAGTTCCCAAATTTGTTTTTTCTCTATTTGATCCAACTCATCATTCATAGCACCGATCCAATCATCATCTTTTCTAGATTTTGCAAATGCATTTGGCTCAACTAATGAGAGTAATGCTTGTTCTTCAAATATTAGTTGTCTTCTTGTCTGGACTTCAAATATTAGTAAAGATGAAGACTCGGATCTAGGAGAGTCTTCATCTTTACTTTCATGTGATTCTTCATCTTCCTTTCCTTCTTGTTATGAAGTCTCTTGCTTTTGATAATCTTCATCTGTCTCTTCATCATCATTTTCTTCATCATTCACACTTTCTTGGATTTGTATTCTTCTTGGACTAGTTTCATCAACAATTACATTTTCACTTTATACGATCTTGTGTAACCTCAGATTGTAACATATGTATTCCTCTTTTGGTGGAAGAATATCCAAGAAATATGCCTTCATCTGTTCTAGAGTCAAACTTCCCTAGATTATCACCCTCTCTTTTTACGTAGCATTTACTTCCAAAAACTCTAAAACACTTAACTAATTGGTATTCCAAACCATAGCTCAGAAGGAGTTTTGTCACTATTTACTATGATCTGTCCTCTGTTTTGTACATAGACAGTTGTATATACTACTTCTCTCCAAGAGCCATCAGGTAGTTTTGCTTCATTAAGCATAGTTCTAGTTGCTTCTTGGACAGTCCTATTATTCCTCTCAACAACTCCATTTTGTTGAGGTGTTTTGGGGCTGAAAATTTCCTCTTGATTCCATGAGTTTCAAAAAACTCATTGAATTCATTTGAGGTGAATGCACCGCCATTATCTGATCTTAAAAATTTAATCTTGATATTTTCTTCATTTTCAATAAGTGTTTTTAAGGCTTTGAACTTCATAAAGGATTCTGATTTTTCTTTAATAAATGCCACCTAAGTAATTCTTGTATAATCATCAATTAATACCACAGAGTAATGTTCACCTTGAAATATTTTAGTCCTTGTAGGTCCACAAAGATCCGCGTGAATTATTTCTAATGGTTGAGAGGTTGTATGCTCTTTGACCTTGAAGCTTGTTCTTGTTTGCCGCCCATGAAGACAATGTATACAAACATGGTTTGGTAGTTTTATGATCTTTAGCAAATTCCTTACAACTCCCTTCTTACTGAATTTTATAAGATTTTCAAAGTTCAAGCTCCCCATCCTTCTATGCCATAGAAAACTTTCATTAATTTGACTCATATAGCATTGTTCTTCATTTTATAGAATATACACATTGTTTGGAGTTCTCACAACAGTCCCAACAAGTTTTCTTGAATCTTTTCTTCTGATTTCACACTTCTTGGAATAAAATATACATGTGTCCTTGATCACATGTTTGGATCACACTTAAAAAGATTAGTTTTTAAGTTCTTTACAAGCAAAACATTTCCAGCTTTCATTTGTCTCTGAGAGCCACTGTACCCTTCCCAATTATTTTATAGGATAAATTATCTCCAAAAGTGACTTTTCCTTTTTGATTTGTTTTTAGGCTTATAAACTTGTTTGGATCTCCTATCATGTGTTTTGAGCATCCATTGTCCTCATGTCATAGATTTTGTTTTTCTATTGCACATAGAGCTAGTGAACATTCCACATCTTCCTTCTTCTTCCAAACCTTCCTCTCCTCATTTCCTTAATATTTTGTGGTGTCATTCTCCATAAGAATCACTAGTTTACATTTTCTAGCTATGTGTCCTTGGTTAACTCATTTGTAATATTCTACATTCTAACTATGTAGAGGAGAAAAATAGTTATAGTTTTTTCCTTTTGGATTGCTTTTAGTAACACTCTTCTTATAGAAAAGAGATTATGATGTAATGCCTTTCCCAATAGGAATCATTAGTTTACAATCTCTAGTTATATGTCCTTGGTTACCACACTTGTAACATTCTATGTCATACCTCAGTAAGGGTGTAAACGAATCCTGATTTATTCCTCCTTGAAAAACACTAGAATTGTCATTCTCGTAGAGAGATTTCTGATTATGTTTTAGGTATGCTTTACATTCCATTGCTTTATGTCCAAAATTGTTACAGGCATAACAATTTCCCAAAAAGGGTTGGTGATGTCTGCTTGGCACATTATTTGTCCTGCTTTCATTTGAAGGAGCAATTTTTATATCCCTTTACAACTAGTCTCATAAGTGCATTATCATAACTTCTTTTATTTCTTTATTTATTTATGAAGATGATTGTTTTGACTTGTTTCCTTTGTCATAACCTAGTCTAGTTTTATTATTGGATGATATTTGACAACTTAGGATGTCATTTATAGTATTTGAGTTGCTCTTAAACTTTGATTGAAAGGATTCTTCATAATTCTTTCTTCTAAGCAAGATCATTTCATCTTCAAAGTTTTCTAATTCTTGCTCTCTTTTCTTGACCTGTCGTTTTATATTGTTTTCAACCTTTTTGGCTTCTTGAAGCTGATTTATAAGTCAACAATAATTCTTTCTGCATCATTGTTTTTCTCCTCAAATTCTATCACATGAATTTCTAGTTTTTTGTACATCCTCTTATACTTCCCTAATTATTCAACAACACTTATAAGTTCTACTTCAATATCTACCACACCTTCTACTTCTTCTTCAGAGAACTTTTTCTCTATTCTTGTGAATAGGACTTATGCTTCTTCATCTTCACTAGACTCATTTGAGAAACTATCATCCATGGAAAAAAAGGTCTTATTTTTATTTATTTTTCTTAAAAGTCCTTTTGTTCTTCTTGAAGTATTGAGGGCGCTCATCATCATCTTCTTGATTGGGATAAGGGAATTTGGAAGCAAAGTGACCAATTCCCCCACGGTTAAAATATTTTAAGGGCAGTTTCCCTTTGTACTTACCAGTACGTCTCTTAATATTTTTAACAAGAAGTGCTTCTTAATCACCAGAGTCTTCTTATTGAATCTTAATTTTAGATTTCTTAGCTACTTTTGATGCTTTAAAAGTTGCTTCCTTCTTTTGAGAATTATCCGCCCAATTCTCATTTCACAAGCTATGAGGATCCCATATAGTTCCTCCATGGTGATTTTGTCAAGATCTTCTATATCTTCTAGGGTGGAAATCTTAGGATTGTAAATCATTGGAAGTGATATTAGTACCTTTACAACTATTTACTTTTCTTTCAATTCCGCTCCTATCCCTTGAATTGCATTAACAATTTCGTCAATTCTCTCAAATTATTCTGAAATATTTTATTTTGCCTTCATTTTCAGACTTTCAAATTGAGTTTTAAAAGTACGGAGTTTGGCCCTTTTTACCTTGGTGTCTCCTTCATAGATGGTTTGTAATTTGTCTAAAATCTCCTTCGTTGTTTTGTAATGCATCACCTTGGCAAAGACTATTCTGGACAATCCAACCAAGATTGCATTAATAGATTTAGCATTGTTTCCAAATTGTTTATTTCTTCAAGATCAGTGGGAGGAGATTTCGGATATGCAACCTGTTTCTATAAACATACAAACATATATTCCAATAGACATTATATGGCTTCTCATCCTAATGCTTTAGAAACCATAACATTCTCCATTGAATATTGGAACATTGGATAACATTTTTACTTGTTGATCCATAGTTATAAAAGATCTCCCTTCAAGTGTTTAAACTTTTAGTGAATATCCCGCTTTGAAACCAATTGTTGGAATATCAAGCAATACTGAGAGGGGGGATGAATCAATATTGATCTATCTTATTTATTTTTTATCACTTAAAAATAAAATCAACAATAGAAACATAACACACAATATTATCGTGGAATCCCAATAGGGAAAATCACCAACACTTTCTATTACTGCAAAATTATATTTACAAATAGTTTACAAGCACAAAGTTGTTGGATGCACCAACACTATCATGTCCCCATTCCAATAGGTCTACTAGTTGATAATGTTTCACCGACCTACTAGTTCCCTAGGTTGGGGAGGAGGCATTAAATATTGCAATAAGGGAGCTATGGGACCCAAGAGAACCTTAGTTTATCATTTAAACATTAATTTCATCATACAAATAATAAATATGGAGAAAATAAAGTGTCATTGCTTCATAAGGACATTTGGAGGTCCATGGGGGCCTTGGGTGGCTAGATTGCTCCTTACACATGTCATGACCTAACCCAAGATTCGAAATTATGAGTGATAGAATGTTCTTGGAAGGTGAAGAGTCATAAAATGAAATATCATAAGCCTAAGGATTTGAATGGGTGAGGAGGAGTAACTCCCCATAGAAGAGGAAGAGCCTAGGAAGAAACTAGGTGCCTTGTGGAGCTAGATTCCTTGCGGTTTATGACAAGAATGATAGAAGATTCTATGACAAGTCAGACCCAATTTCATACCTGATTGTAGACCTATGAAAACCAGACATGTCAGGTCTAAAATAGCCTCCAAGAGGGTGCATTTGGGACTAGGTGTCATATATTCAAATTAGGTGGAAGATGAAGGGTTGAAGAGAAGGCCAAGTGACATGGAGGTTACTAAACATCAAGGATGAGGTGGAGGAAGACTATGGGAATGAATTAGACCTTGGAGGACCTTAGGAGGGTTATAAAATTATTTCACGGTGAATGAAAATGGATTTTTATCATTTGTGAGTTTGTCTTTGGAATTTGGAGAGCATTAGCTTGTCCATTGCACGGTGAGTGCACACTTACCCTGCTAGTGAGCCAATTTCGAGAGAATGATATTCTCATCCAAGTTGGCCATGGGAGAGGCCATTCATAAATTTCATTGGGAGCTTCATGGAGTGCTTTTCTGCAGATACTAGGATGCTGCTATTCGCGAACCATCTCTCCTCCCATTCTCTCAATTTCCACTTCTATATTTCCATGTTTTTTTATGAAGACACACTTGCGTGAATGGTGGTTGCACCCCATTGAGTTCATTTGATGTCCAAGCATGGGTGAATGATTCATGGCTCTGTAATATGTCTCCCATCTCCTCTGTAAATCGAAATTAGAAGAAATACATATGAAAACATCCACATTTCCAAGCTTTATTGTGACTAGTTTCCATGTGACGATTTTCCCTTTCAATGGAGATTGTATATCTATTGTGTATTGCGACTTGTGTTGAATTATTGTAACTTAAAATAATATTCTAAATGTATTTTATTGGTCCCCAATGTTCCCATCGGGAGAATCATTTGTATTTATTTGTACCCCGATGTTCCTATTAAGAGAATTACTAAGAGTCATGAGGAAGTCCCCTCCGTTGTTAGTCGGGTCATTAGTACCCTCCGGAATATATTATTATATTAAGTTAGCCCAGTTATGTATACTCGAGCCTACATAACTGAGTTAAGTTTACTCGAGCCTACATAACTGGGTTAAATGTCAAGTGAACGAAATAATATAAATAGAGTGANAGAGAGAGAGAGAGAGAGAGAGAGAGAGAGAGAGAGAGAGAGAGAGAGAGAGAGAGAGAGTTGTAGGTAGAGAAGGAGGAGGATCAATTTTGGGTTTTACCTTTGATATTTTGGGGCATCTATATTAAGGAATCTTTTGCTAGGTTTTTCCCATTAGGATTTTCCAAGGATGAATCTGTGTTGTTCTTGTCATACTATTTCTTTCAGTGATCCTGTCTATATGATTTTATGAAATTGAAATTAAATGCTGATAATCTAGCTTAGCATATGGAATTCTAACATGGTATCAGAGCTAACCTAAACAGGACAACTTTCACAGGGGAAAAGACCCCCTCTCTGTCCTCGACAAGAAATTAGGGTTTCAGGAAAATTTTGAGTTTTGAAGAATTGATTGCATGGAAAGTTGCGCCCTCCTAGAGCACATCTTATGAGCCTAGGATCAAAGTTTTTGGAGGAGCAGATATCTCGGAAAGTCAAACCCTAGTTTGACATTGCACTATAAAACTGCAGAAACCCAGTGAACCAGAAAACTACTAGAAGCTGCAGTGCTGAATTGTAATCGAAGAAATCTACTCGATCAAAATCAAGCTAGGTCTCCCTAGTCCAAGTGGATCTAGAACAAATCAAGTACACAATAAAATCTAATTTCCTAGATCAAATAGAAATGCAAGTTAATCAGATAGATCACTTACATGAAATATGCAAATCCTCTTCTCTCTTTGTTGATCCAAGCTCCAGAATCTTTAGATGTCCAGCTACAAAACCCTGTAGAGAAAGTGGAAACAAGAAAACAACACATGTGTATCCAAACATGAATTGATCTAAGCTAATAGTTAAGGAAGAAATATCTAAACATTATTAACACAATAAAATATATGGAAAGAGATTTGTATTAATATAACCAAGGAGATACATAGAATTACAATGAGGAGGAACATCACAACCTAGCCTTAACACTGCAATCTTCCATCCAACAATCCAAGCCAAGCCAAGCCTCCAAAGCAAGATAGGGATCACCTAGAAATTCCACTAGCATAATAGTACCATAGTCCTTTTGCCCTTCCAAATGGAGAGAGGGTTTAATTTATAAGGCTAAAGGGATAGAGTAGGTTGAGGATTAGGAGGAGGGATATAAGGGATCTTCCCCATAGGTTAGGAACTGAATGCCACCTCACCTAGATAATAGGGATAGACCTCCACATCATCCACCTTCGAGAAGGGTCTCAAAATTTCATTTTTTCCCTCTAAAGACTGTCGACACACTTTCCATGAAGGGAAAGAGCACCGTCGCCACACCTAGCAGTGGGAGACAGAGCGCCGACATCGACACATATAGCATGAAGGGAAAAAGTGCCTTAGGCACACCTAGAATTAAGGACAAGAGCACCGACCTTCCTAGAGAGGGAAAAAAGGCAGAAAAACCTCAGCATCAACTGAGTTTAGCAGAGAGAAATATGGGGATTAGACAAAGGGTTAACACATGGCTCAACATGACGAGATTTTGGTGTAACATAATGCCCCCCAAAGCATGAAGTTAGAGGAATGTGATAGGTGAATGCTTTGAAAAGTGAAGAAATCTAAGGCAAGGATGTCAGCTGGAAGCTGCTGCAGTATCACTGACTCAAATATCAAAAGACTCATAACATGGCTGCTGACCAATACAATGCAGATCCATGGTAGTAGAGACTGACTGAACACAATCATGGCTACTAGACACAAGTGTATATCCATGATGAAATGATAACACATCCATGACTAATACAAAGTGGATCCATGTAATATGAATCAAAACAAACTCCATCGCAACATGGGAAGATATCTGACAACCCAGGGTCTTCAAGTTGAACCTGCAATGATACGAATCTAACCATGTGATTACAATGTCTTGACGTCGAACATGGTAGAGGCCACTTGATTACCAGTCAATAATGTAAATTATTAACAAGCGCAAGGGAAATCACCATTGATGTCAATGATTCCCAAGGTATCTCAGTACATACCATCGAATGTGAATAAAGGACTTGGAGTCAAACATTCAATGAGATCTTTCAATCAAGAGCCAATGATGTAAACTCATGTTGAAATCAAGGGAAAGTGTTACTAAGGTATGCAGGCCCAAGGTACTTGACTTGGTTTCTAAGTATAATTCCTAGATAAGGAGCTGGAATCGATAGGAATAGACTCATCGAAGGAGGGCCATGATGAATCCCCCATCATCAACATGAAACATGATCAAAGATGTTTTGGAGTAAACTGGACAATAGAGTGATGTACGAAAATGACTCAGGGATGACCAAAATGATAGAAGGTAAACTAACTATAGAAAGTGAACAGATGACCAAACTTCTCTTAAACATGGGCATGGCATGACTTGGAAGTATTGATATGAGAATGGTACCAATCCCCCAATGCAACAAACTGTGAGAGTATTCTTGGACAACTCAAAGGAGTAAGAAGACTCTAGGAATTAGCAGGACTTAATGAAAAGGGGATTACCCAAGTACTCAAATGGATATGCAAATAAGTGCCATGTTCAAGAGTGACTATGTACTTCCATAACAAAATAAAAACTCTTTCCTTAATTTCCCCATCATGATTGATGAGTGCCTATTTTCACTTTTACGAGTTCAAAGAGGGTAACAAACACTCGTTGTAGCTCATTAAGCGATGATTCCAAACTCATATGTTTTACGAACCTGAGAAAGGAGGGGTTCGTTCCCAAAAAAGGGGTCTTTCAATGTTTAATTTAATGAGTCCAATGAAAGTTAACTTGGTGTAGTTCATGTTTAGAGAGTCTGAACAATCTAAAGAAGACTCCGAAGGGGGTCCTTTTTCGTATGATTTAGTCCCTAGGGCCCGAAAGAGTATAAAATAATACCTTGGAGAACTCTTCCAGTCATGATTGGTTGGAGTGTACCTTTTTCATAATTAGTACCCCTAGTCTGAAAAAGGGGTAAACTATCACCAGGAAGACAACTCTTCAAGTCCTTTTGTGAGCGTGAATAAGACAAGTTCACTTAGATATATTTTCACATTTTAAGAGTCTAAAAAGAGCTTAAAGAGGACTATAATAGGGTTATTTTTTCATAATCCAATTTTAACGAGTCTAAAAAATAGTTAAAGTACACTCAATACCTCTTCACTAAGTTTTTAACGAGCACACCGGAGGTATAAAAGGAACTCGAAACCTTTTTCATGTTTGAACCAGAGCACGAAAAAGCGATAAAGTAAGCTCAAACCACTTTTCATGTTTTAACCCGAGCACAAAGAATGAAAAGTAAGCTGAACATCATCTTACTGTTTTTAACGAGCTCGAAGATCACTTGGAAGAATGCTTAGGATATCTGCTTCATTTTTTAATGAGCTTGGAGTAGAGAATGAACTATGCTCAAAACATGGTTTCATTTTTATGCAAGCTTGAAACCAAAAGGTAAATACACACCTCCTGCGGACAAGAGCTGGTTCCCTAGATCTGAATGGTTCAGGTCTAGAACAAAACACAAACACCAAATGTCAAACTTCCCCTAGATCTGGTTAATAAGTTGAATGAAATTCCATGATACTTCTCTTGAAGGTTGTCCTCGCTATCATTGCATAAGAACCTATAAAAGATGGATAAAAACAAGAGAAACATGATAGCATACAATATAATCAACTAGATCTATGCTCGTGACCAAGGAATCAAGCAATATAAACACATGAAACAGTAAATATGGGAAAGAAAAGACATTTTTTATTAGAAATGATTGGAGAGAATACAACCTTTATGCCTTGGTGTTGAGAGTTCCTTCCAATGGCTCCTTGTCTCTAACTTTACCTTTCCTCCAAAGACTCAAGAATTATTTTGATAGAGTTTAGGTATGCAACACAATTCGTCCTCCTTTTTCCCATGGGGGGTGAGCCAATATTTAAAGGCATGGGAGGATTGGAATGGTTGAGGATCTCATGGGTGAAGTGGATATTAGATCCAAAAAGGGAGTCTATCAAGCTATAGCTGGTCCTAAACCATAGGGATGAGGCTCCACAGAGGTAAGCTTCGACAATCCTCTCGAAGCTTCTCTTTTTTCCTTGAAAAATCGAGCACTGCTCCTCCAATGAAGCAAACAGGCAGTGATAAGGGGGTAACGCTTATTGTAGTGAGGGAAGGAGAAGTGGTACCACTTCTTGCTCATGTATTAGGAGTGGTGCTGACTTGGGTAACGCTTTTTGTCAACGGAAGAGGAGCGTTACCAGCTCAAAACAGGGAAAAATTGCAAGGGGACAATTTGAACCTTCATTTCTCTAGGGAAAACTTTGAGGGATTGGAGCAGTCAAGGGAATACCTATCTCATAACATGATAGTGATTAGATTTCAGTATAACATGAATCTCACAAGTTTGATTTGAAAGGTGAAGACCTGAGATTTCCATAAACCAAGCACACCAGTCAACTCACCTCAGTCAAGCGCATCTCCTGGTAAGTTCAGTTTCTCATTCCATAAAATTTCAATTTTTGTGAGTTTCTGACAAGATGGCCCCAAGCACTAAGCTTGAGGACAAACTGGAAGGCATATAGAATTTCCAAGAAGGGAAATACATGATTGGCCTCATTGTCCAAGAGAATGATCTTGATAAGTATATCAAAGATGAAGTTGTAGAACCTAAAGAAGCTGAAGCTAAGGAGAAGCACAAGAAGGATATGATTAGGGCACAAAATATTATTGCTGATCCTATCAAGGATCACTTGATCCCTAAAGTGTCATCCAATAAGACTCCAAAGCAAATGTATAATTCCCTATCAAGAATGTATGAAGGAAGAAACATCAACAGAAAGATGAATCTAAGAGCTCAACTGAAGAGCACCAAGATGAGTCATGGAGAATCCATCTAGGACTACTTCACAAGGGTCTCCCAGTTCAAGGAAGAACTAGAAGCCATTGGAGACAAACTTGATGAATATGAGTTGGTTATGACTGCCCTTAATGGTCTCACTAGACCCCGAGAGTCATTCATCCAGATGATGTGTGCCAGGAAGGAAAGCTTGAAGTTTGATGTTGTATGGGAAGATTGTATTCAAGAGAAGACTAGAGTGGAAAATAGAGAGGCTCTACTAAAGGAATATTATCAAGCGCTAGCCACTCATACTGAAAGAGGAAGAAGTCAACCTAACTTCAAGAAGAGAAACCACAAGGAGTCTCAACCTCCCAAAAGAATCCAAAGAACAAGAGAAAGTCCTCCAAGTAAGGACTATTCCGGCTTTCAATGTTTTCATTGTGATAAGATAGGACACAATGCCATAAATTGTCCTATGAAGAGATAAGAATATAAGAAGAGGATCAACAAGAACAAAAGACATTATGCTCATCTAGTTGAAGATGAGGATGAATAAGAAGAAGGGAAGGACCTCCAAGAAAGCAAGCAAGAGAAGAGGATACATAAGAGTATGTACTATTTTCTGCACTCTCTGGATCTATAACACCTAGAGAGGACACTTGGCTTATTGATAGTGGTTCTTACAAGTACATGATAGGACAAAAGAAAAAATTGTCAAGACTTGAAGAAAATAACTCTCCTCAGAAAGTATCTCTAGGAGATGACTATCAATATCCGATCAAAGGAATTAGGGAATCAAGCTACAACCTTGATTAAGGAATATGCAGTTGTTATCAGTGAAGAAGAAGGAGGCCTGTATAAACTCAAGGGACATTCAGAAACATCCCTTGTTCATGAGTCCACTGACCCTAGTGAACTATGGCATAGAAGGATTGCCCACATCAATTATAAGGAAATACCTCATGTGATCAAATTAGTGATGGGACTACCAGACTTGAATATCAGACATGAAGGCATTTGCAAGGGATGTGCAAAAGGGAAGAACACCAAGAATCCATTTCTGAAGAGTGAAAAAAAAACCAAAAGTTACGTTGGAATTGATTCATTTAGATGTGTGTGGTCCAATGTCCTCCACATCTTTAAGTGGCTTTGAATATTATATTACATTTATTGATGAATATTCAAGAAAGACTTGGATATACTTCTTGAAAGAAAAGAGTGAAGTGTTTGATAAATTCAAGGAATTCAAAGCCTTGATAGAGAATATTCAGACAAGAGAATCAAGACACCCCGATCAGACATTGGTGGAGAGTATACTTCAAAAGAGTTTGAAGCATTCAGTAAAGATTCCATAATCAGGAGGGAACTAACCACTCCCTAAAATCCTCAACAGAATGGTGTTGCGGAAAGAAAGAACAAAATCATCATGGAGACAGTGAAGACAATGATATATGATCAAGATCTTCCAATGCCTCTATGGGCAGAAGCAACAAGAATTGATTTCTACGTACATAATAGAATATCTCACAGTGCTCTTGGATTCAAGACTCCAAAATAGATGTTCATGGGAAAGAAGCCTGTGGTAAGTCACCTCAAAATATTTGGTTGTCAAGTATATATTCATATACCGAAAGAGAAAAGAACCAGGACCCTTTCGGAAAGAAGGGGATATTTGTTGGATACTGTGAAGTATCCAAGGCATTCAAAATTTACATTCCTGGATTCCATCACATGGAAATCAGTAGAGATTTAACATTCAATGAAGAAGAAGCTCTCAGGAGATCCAGAAAATGCCAACATGAATATGTGTATGAGGAAGATGCACCACCTAGAAATGTAGAGACTACATTCCTCCCTGAAGATGAAGCACCTGAAGAACATGATATGACAGAACCACAAGAACCTCCTACGATGGAGATATCACAAAAGAGAAATCCTGCTTGGGTAAGAGAAATTATACAAGAAGCAGAAAGATATGGAGCTCCTGAAGGCTCCATAAGGGTAAGTAAGAAGCCCACGATATTTTCCAACTATGTAGCTGTGATGTGTGATCTAGTAGATCAAGAACCTGCAAACTACAAAGAAGCTGTACAAAATAAAGAATGGGTAGAAGCAATGACTGAAGAATATCAGTAAATAATGAAGAATGATGTGTGGGATATAGTTCCCAAACCATAAGGCAAGAGTGTAGTATCCTCGAAATGAATCTACAAGATAAAACTTATAGCTGACGGAAGTATAGAGAAGTACAAGGCTAGATTTGTGGCTAGGTGTTTCTCTTAGAAGGAGGGAATTGATTACGAAGAAAAATTTTCACCGGTAGCAAGGTATACTTTAATTAGAGCCATCATGGAACTTGCATCCATGATGAAGTGGGACTTACACCAGATGTATGTGAAAACAACCTTCCTAAATGGTGTGATTTAAGAAGAAGTATACATAGAACAACCACAAGGATTTGACATTGAAGACAAACAAACTCACGTATGCAAGTTGAAGAAGGCAATATATGGCTTAAAGCAAGCTCCCAGAGCTTGGTATGGAAGGATATATAGTTTCCTGATGAGCACGGGCTTTGCCAAGACTAAAGCCGATCCTAACCTTTACTTCAAGGTTATAGAAGATGAACCTGTCATACTATTACTGTATGTGGATGATCTATTTATTACAGGGAATGAGAAACAAATTGTAGAATGCAAGAAGAAGCTCTTTGAATAATTCGAGATGAAAGACCTTGGTTTAATGCATTATTTCCTAGGTCTGGAAGTATGGAAGAACTCAGAAGCAATCTTTCTCAATCAGGGAAAGTATGCAATTAAAGTTTTGAAAAGATTTGATATGTTGGAATATAAATCCATGGCCACACCCATAGATTCCAACCTGAAGTTGTTAGCTGATGACTCGTCAGAGTTAGTGGATGTGACTCAATACAAACAGATTATTGGGTCGTTGATGTATCTAACCAATACTAGACCAGACATTTGTTTTGCTATGAACACCTTGAGTCAGTATCTAGTTCAACCTAGACGAGTTCACCTGATAGCTGCAAAACATGTGATGAGATATCTAAAAGGGACTATAGACTTTGGTCTATACTATTATGGAAACCATGATTACAGATTGCATGGTTTTACAGATGCAGATTGGGCTGGAAGAGTCTCAGACAAGAAAAGCACATCAGGTGGATGCTTTTGTCTGGGGTCTGCTATGATTTCATGGTTTAGTAAGAAACGGTCTAGTATTGCTTTGAGCACGACCAAAGTAGAATACATAGTAAATTACTCTACTAGTTGCGAAGCCATATGGCTTCGGAAGCTGATGCCAGGTCTCTTTGATCTATAGATGGATACTACTGAGATCTTATGTGATAACCAAAGTTGTATAAAGATGTCGAAGAACCCAATGTTCCATGATAGATCGAAGCACAATGAAATCTGGTATTTCTACATACGAGATATGATACAGAAGGGAGCCATAAAGCTCCACTATGTGATAACTGATGAGCAAGTTGCTGATGTGCTGACTAAGCCTCTGTCTCGGGTAAAGTTTGAATACTTTCGAGACAAGCTTGGCGCTGTTCGGAAAGACCTTCCTCGAAAGGGGGAGCAGTGATGTTGCAGTGGGATTGTATCATCCTGGGACACTTGTCCTAAAGTGATCCGGTGACTTCGGTCCTCGAGAATGTGGTGGGATTATATCATCCGTGAACTTCGGTTCAGAACGAATTGGTGACTTCAGTCCTAAATAATGTGGTGGGATTGTATCATCCATGAACTTCGATTCAGAACGGATCTGGTGACTTCGGTCCTGGAGAATGTGGTAGGATTGTACCATCCGTAAACTTCGGTTCAGAACGGATCCAGTGACTTCAGTACTTGAGAATGTGGTACGATTGTATCATCCTTGAAATTTTGTTCAAAACAGATCTTGTGACTTCGGTACTCGAGAATGTGGTAGGATTGTATCATCCTTGAAATTTTGTTGAGAATGGATCGAGTGACTTCGGTACTTGAGATTGTGGTAGGATTGTATCATCCTTGAAATTTTGTTCAGAATGGATCCGGTGACTTTGGTACTTGAGAATGTGGTAGGATTGTATCATCCTTGAACTTTTGTTCATAACCGATCCGGTGAATTTGGTACTCAAGAATGTGGTAGGATTGTATCATCCTTGAAATTTTGTTCAGAATTGATCCAGTGACTTCGGTACTTGAGAATGTGGTAGGATTGTATCATCCTTGAAATTTTGTTCAGAACTGATCCAGTGAATTTGGTACTCGAGAATGTGGTAGGATTGTATCATCCTTGAAATTTTGTTTAGAACTGATCCAGTGACTTCGACACTCGAGAATGTGGTAGGATTGTATCATCCTTGAACTTTTGTTTAGAACAGATTCGGTGACTTCGGTCCTCGAGAATGTGGTAGGATTGCATCATCCCTGGACTTTAAGTCCAAAAGTGATCTGAATACTTTCGTCTTTGTATTGTGGATTGCAGGTTGTTGTTGATGATGATGATGTTACTGATCGAAATATCAAAGTGTGATGATGATGATATTACTGATCGAAAGATTAGAGTGTGATGATGATGATGTTACTGATCGAAAGATCAGAATGTGATGATTATGATGTTGTTGATTGAAAGAGAAAAGTACGATGATGATGATGATTGTTGATCGAAAGATCAAAATGTGATGATAATGATGTTGCTGATTGAAAGTTCAGAATATGATGATGATGATGCTGATCGAAAGTTTAGATGATGATGTTGCTGATGGAAATAATGTCGTCGATCAAGCGGTCAAAGTGTTGTTGCTACTGA
Source organism: Pseudotsuga menziesii (assembly GCA_001517045.1). NCBI lineage: Eukaryota > Viridiplantae > Streptophyta > Pinopsida > Pinales > Pinaceae > Pseudotsuga > Pseudotsuga menziesii. Next base: position 702,335 of record LPNX010778483.1, on the reverse strand, counting down.
AGTTTGAAGATGAAGACTATATGTTGAAGATTATGAAAAGATTCCAATGATTTATAGATGTATCACCCAGATGATGTTGATGATTCCCTCTCTCTCCTACAACTGTTGTTGTTGTTGTTGTTGTAGAATACCCTTCTCGTTAAGGGGGAGTGTTGAATTATTGTAACTTCGAAGAACATTCTAAATGTATTTTATTGGTCCCTGATGTTCCTATCGGGAGAATCACTTGTGTTTCTTTGTACCCTGATGTTCCTATCAGGAGAATTAATAAGAGTCATGAGGAAGTCCCCTCTGTTGTAAGTCAGGTCATTGGTACCCTTTGGAATATATTAGTATATTAAGTTAGCCCAATTATGTCTACTCGAGCCTATATAACTGAGTTAAGTTTACTCGAGCCTACATAACTAGGTTAATTGTCAAGTGAATGAAAGAATATAAATAGAGTGAGGTGCCTCTCATTTGAGACACACACACTCACTTGTGTAGCGCATAAGAGAGAGAGAGAGAGAAAGAGCTGTAGCTGGAGAAGGAGGAGGATCAGTTTTGGGTTTTACCTTTTATCTTTTGGGGCATCTATATTGAGGAATATTTTTTTGGGTTTTACCCATTAGGGTTTTCCCAGGATAAATCTATGTTGTTCTTGTGATACCATTTCTTTCAGTGATCCCGTCTATATGCTTTTATGAAATTGAAATTAAATGCTAATAATCTAGCTTAGCATATGGAATTCTAACAACTGGGGTCAATGTTATATTATTTTAGTGAGCTATTGCAATTATTTCAATGGTATATAATCATATTTATCTATTCTGAACCATTATATGCACCATTTATGAGTCAAAGTTGAGCTTTTATGTGTCATTTCCTTTAAGCAAATATCACTGAAATTATGCATTTGAATATGAAAATTTAATACTCAGTTGAAGAACTCTTAACCACACCAATTTAAATTAAATTAAATCTAATTACACTCCCCTTAATATTTTCTGAAATTTGGGAGGGTTTCATAGGAATTGGAGAGTCGTTTCTACCCACACCATAGGGGGAATTGCCTCATAAATTGCTAGTAATTTTCCCCTTTTTTCCATCATGCCCAAATTGAATTGCAGATGTACATGACCTGTAATAAAAATATCATAGATTCAATTTAATATTCTTAAGACTCCCCACATCAATCCCTATCAAATTTGATACCCTCTTGAGCCATTCGAATCCCCCAGTGTCAAAACTAGTCAAGACAATTTTCCCAAAATTCTGCCTTTGTTGGGAATTTTCAAATTGGGACATTACCAGTGGAATCAGAGCATGATATTGGAACCTTGTAGATATCCATACTCATGTTTCCTAATTATGACCTCCCTCCATTAGAAAATGATACTGGAAATCTTAACAGTGAAAGAGAAGGAAGTGAAGAAAGTAATCATAGTTACGAAGAGATTAGGAAAGAACTAGTATTTGGATATATGGAGGGAAAAGAAGATAATGGTGACCTTAAAACATTCATTACATCATCTCTTGATAGTATGAAAAAAAATATCATGCAAGGGTTCTAATTGTTGGCTAGCCAACTTGGGGGCAAGTCAGCACCTGGGAGTAGTAGTAGTTCACCCCATGAGGAGAGGAAGACCCATGGGGAAGCCATTTTTTCGAAGACTGGATCTCATAACCGACCCCATGAGTTCAAAAATAATAATGGACCTGAAATACCTAAGTTTTTAGAGTCCAAATAAGGTCCTTACACCACCTATGATGTTGGAGAAGCAACAAATGATTGGCATCAATTAAGTGATGAGTGTAGGAAAGTCCTACCTTTTGATAAGTTCATTAGAGCTTCTCTTCAGTTCAAGCAAGGAGGAAATGGGAATAAGGAATATCCTATTATTAATGATTTAAAGTACACCATGGGAAAATTAACCATTCCTTCCTTTGACGGTTCCTCACAAATTTCTGCAAGTGCTTGGTTGCAAAAGTTAAGTGTATATTTTTCAGTTAAATCCTATGGTTGAAGAAGATGCATTGAAAATTGCCATTTTGCTTCTTGAAGGGGAAGCTAGTGATTGGTGGTTCCATGGTATTAGAGCCTTGGGACATGATCATATTTTATCTTATGAGGGTTTCTCCATTGCACTGATGGAGATATTTGAGAGGAAAGACACTGAACTTCCTTTCAAAGAACTAGCACAATTGAGGCAAGTAGAAACTCCTAAAGCATATATGTTAGAATTTGAAAATATTTCAGTAATGGTTTCTGATGTATCTATGGATAAGCTGGTTTTATTTTTTACAGAAGTATTGACATAACCTTTGAGAGGGCTAGTAAAATCCCACAAGCTAGCCACATTGAAGGATGCCATGAATTTGGCAAGGGATTTTCAGAATGTATTTCCAAGAACCAAATTTACTCCCAAGCTAAATTTCCCTTCCAAGTTCAAGGAAGGTAAGAAACAATGGAAAAATGACTCCTCTACCAAATAAAATAAAGGAGGACCACTCAAAGAAGAACTTATAAGAAAAAAACTATGTTTTACGTGCCAACAACCTTGGGTTCCTGGACATAGATGTGCCAAGGGGAAGGCACACACACACACACACACACACACTATATATATATATATATATATATATATTTGAATATGATGAAGAGGAGGAGAAGGAGGAGGAAGCACAACTTGCATCCCAATAAGAGTAGTATGAAACAACAGAAGAAGAACAACCCACTCCTAATACAGGAAAAATTGCAGCACTCTCAGGTGTACCTAGATTCCACACCTTGATGCTTAAGGGAAACATACAAGGCCAAAAGGTCATGGTTCTAGTGGATGGTGGAGCCACTAACAACTTCATAGATGTAGCCTTCGTGGAGAGGAGAAATTTACAAGATGAAAATTTTGATGGTTCACAGTCATCATTCCAGGTAACAATTCTATGGATTGCACTAAATGGATTCCAAAGCTTCAAGTTACTATCACTGACAATTTTTATGTATTAAATGCGTCTGATACAAATGTGGTTTTGGGAGTACAATGGCTGTATTCTTAATGGGAGCATACATTGAATTATCAAGTCCCTAAAATAAGTTCAAAAAATCGGAATGGAAACCCATATTGTTGAGGGGAATGCACATTTACCCAAATCAAGTGGCGTCCTCTCACAACATGAGGTCTATATTGATGCATGGAGACATAGAATGGGTTGCTGAATGTTTAATTACATCTACTAAACCTCACTTGAATATTTCCAAGCATCCTAAGGAGATAGAGAAACTATTGAGTAAGTATGAGAAGGTTTTTGGATACCTTCCCCTAGGAAGACCACCAAATAGACAGGTGGAGTATATCATTGAGTTGGAGATAGGAACACAACCTATCAAAATGCATCCCTATAGAGACCCCAAAATGATTTGAGATGAAATTGAGGAGGCCATTAAAGAACTCTTGGATTTGGGTCTCATAAGGCCTAGTTCCAACCCATTTTCTTCTTCAATTGTTATGGTGAAGAAAAAAGATGGAACCTTGAGAGTGTGCATTGATTTCAGAGCATTAAAAAAGAAGACAATAAAGAATAGATACCCCATCCCAAGGATTGATGAGCTCATGGATGAGCTCCATGGGGCCAAGTTATTCCCAAATATTGACCTTAGATCTAGTTATCATCAAATTCAAATGAGAGAAGAAGACATACTAAATATTACTTTCAAATTCCACCATGGTCACTTTGAGTTTGTTTCCATGCCCTTTGGATTGACAAATGCACCTGCCACATTCCAATCTTTCATGAACAATATCTTCCACAAGCAACTTCAGCTCTTATATCTTGGACACATCATTGGTTAAGATGGTGTGAAGGTGGATATGTAAAAAATAAGAGCCATTTTAGAGTGGCCTCATCCCAAAAGTCTCACTGAATTAAGAGGATTCATTGGAATTTGCACCTACTATAGAAAGTTTGTGAAGTGGTTCTCCCAACACACTTCACATCTCAATGATTTTAAAAATAAAGATGCTTTCCAATGGCATGAAGGGGCTGAAAAATATTTCCAAACAATGAAGGAGGTAATGAGAAGTTGTCTTATTATAGCCTTGCCTGTTTTTTCTAAAGCATTTTTCTTGGAATGTGATGCATCAGGAGAAGGCACTGGAGCAAGCCTAAAACAAGGACAACACCCAATAGATTTTGAGAGTAGGAATCTATGGCCACATGAGAAGCTTTACTCCATTTATGATAAAGAAATGCTATCTATCATGCATGTTTTAGTCAAGTTCAGACAATATTTGGCGGGAAACAATTTTTCGGTCAAAACTAACCATAACAGCTTGAGGTACTTCCTCACTCAAAAATATCTAAATGAAAGGAAACAAAAGTGGGTGAGTAAGATTCAATCACTTGAATTTGATATTGAATACGTGAAGGGAAAAACTAATGTAGTAGTTGATTCCTTATCTAGAAGACCTTCTATTTCTCTAATGGATGTAGTAGAAAATTGGAAAGCCACATTAGAAGTAGAGTATGCCAAGGATAAATTTTCTTGTGAAATTTTTGATGGGACTAACTATGATGATAGGTATAAGGTGTTTAAAGGAATCATCTACTACAAATATAGAATCTATTTGGTCCCTATTTCGAGATTGAAAGAGGAAATTTTAAAGAAGCCTCATCATTCTCCTCTAGCAAGTCACCTGGGTTTCTTCAAAACATATAGAATGTTGAGGGATAGATTCTCATGGAAAGGGATGAAGGAAGATATTCAGAAGTATGTTAAAAAATTCCCCACATTTCAGTAAAATAAAGTGGAGCACACTCATCCATATTGTCTCTTACATCCCTTTCCTATTCCAATACAAAAATGGGAGAGCATTTCTATGGACTTCATCACTGGTTTGCCCAAAGTATTTGGTAAGGATTGCATATTTGTGGTGGTGGATAGAATCACTGAATTTTCTCATTTATTTGGTGTTACTACCACTTTCACTGCTGCACAAGTGGATGAACTATATTTTAAAGAAGTTTTCAAATTACATGGGATTCCTAAGAGCATTATCAATGACAAAGATAACAGATTTTTGAGTGCGTTTTTGCAAGAAATCTTCAAAATGGTGGGGACAAATTTGACACCTAGAACAAGATATCATCCCCAAAATGATGGCCAAATAGAGAGGGTGAATCAATGGTTGGAAGGATACTTGAGGAACTATGTTAGTGGGCATCAAAAAACATGGATAAAATGGTTGCATTTGGGTGAGTTTTGTTACAATACAACTTTCCATATGTCCATTGGCATGTCTCCTTTTAAAGAAATTTATGGCCATGATGCATACAATTTTACTGACCACATTTTTTTATGATAGTAGAGGTCTGAATACCAAGGATTGGCTTGTGGAAAGTCAAGATATTTTGAAAGTTTTGAGAGATAACTTGCAGGTTGCTCAAAATAAGCAGAAACAATATGCTGACCAACATAGAGTGGAGAGACACTTCCAAGTGAATGAATTGGTGTATTTGAGGTTGCATCCCTAGAAACAAACCACTACAAAGGGTAAAGGTTTAGAAAATCTCAAACTAAGTTTTAATGGTCCCTACAAAGTGATTCAAAAAGTTGGAGAAGTGGCCTATCAATTGGAGCTTCCCACAGGAAGCAAAATTCATAATGTATTTCATGCTTCTTGTCTAAAGAAGGTTATAGGGAAGAATATTTCAGTTTCAGATACTTTACCACCTTTGGATGATGAAGGAAATTTTTTTCTCATTCTAGACAAAATATTTAGAACAAGGGAGAGAAGACTACGAAGTAGAACAATAAAAGAATATTTGGTACACTAGAAGGATTTTCCTATTGAAGGAGATACTTGGGAAGATGAACAAAATTTGCAGCATCCAAAATTGGCATTGCATGAGTACAATAAATATTGGGTGGGGAGGACTGTCATGTCCCCATTCCAATAGGTTATCTAGTTGACAATGTTTCACCCACCTACTAGTTCCTTAGGTTGGGGAGGAGGCATTAAATATTGCAATAAAGAGCTATGGGACCCAAGAGAACCTTAGTTTCGAATTTAAACTTTAATTTCGGTCATACACATAATTAATATGGAGAAAATAAAGTGGCATTGCTTCATAAGGACATTTGGAGGTCCATGGGGGCCTTGGGTGGATAGATTCCTCCTTACACATGTCATGACTTAACCCCAAATTCAAAATTATGAGTTATGGAATGCTATTGGAAGATGAAGAGTCATAAAATGACATATCATGAGCCTAAGGATTCGAATGGGTGAGGAGGAGTTACTCCCCATAGAAGAGGAAGAGTCTAGGAAGAAACTAGGTGCCATATGGAGCTAGATTCCCTATGCTTTATGACAAAAATGATGGAAGATCATATGCCAATTCAGACCTGATTGCAGGCCTCATTTCATACCTATGAAAAATTGACATGTCAGGGATAAAAATAGCCTCCAATAGGGTGCATTTGGGGCTAGGTGGCAGCCATTCGAATTAGGTGGAAGATGAAGGGTTGAAGAGAAGGCCAAGATGGGGGTTACTAAACATCAATGATGAGGTGGAGGAAGCCTATGGGAATGAATTAAAAATTGGAGGACCTTAGGAGTGTTATAAAAATAATTCAAAAGGAATGGAAATTTCTTTTTATCATTTGTGAATTTGCCTTTGGCATTTGGAGAGCATTAGCTTGTCCATTGCACGGTGACTGCACACTTACTGTGATAGTGAGCCAATTTTGAGAGAGTGAGATTCTCATCCAATTTGTCCATGGAAGAGGCCATTCATACCTATCATTGGGATATTCATGGGTATTTTTTTTGGATATAGGAGGCTGCTACTGTTCGTGAACCATCTCTCCTCCCATTTTCTCAATTTCCACTTCTATATTTCCATGTTTTTCTATGAAGGCGCACTTGTGTGAATGGTAGTTGCGCCTCATTGAGTTTAGTTGATTCCCAAGCATGGATGAATGATTCATGTCCATATAATATGTCTCTAATATCCTGTTGAAGTCAAAATCAGAATAAATACATATGCAAATGTCCACATTTCCAAGCTTTATTGTGACTAGTTTCCATGTGACGATTTTCCCTTTCAATGGATATTGTATATCTAATGTGTATTGTGAATTGGGTCAATATTATATGATTTTAGTGAGATATTGAAATTATTTCAATGGTATATTAATATTTCTCTGTTCTAAACCATTATATGCACCATTTATGAGTCGAAGTTGAGCTTTTATGTGGCATTTCCCTTAAGCAAATATCACTGAAATTATGCATTCGAATATGAATATTTAATACTCAGTTGAAGAAATATTAACCACAAAAAATGAAATTAAATAAGTATAATTACAGTCCCCATACTATGTTCTGAAATTTGGGAGGGTTTCATAGGAGTTGTAGATCCATTTCTGTCCACACCCTAGGGGGAATTGTGTCATAAATAGCTAGTATTTTTTCCCTTTTTTTCCATCATGCCAAAATCAAGTTGTAGATGTCCATGAACTATCATAAAAATACTCGAGAGTAAATTTAAGAGTCCTAAGACTCCCCACATCAGTCCATATCAAATTTGAGACTCGCTTGAGCCATTCGAATCCCCTAGGGTTAAAACTAGTCAAGACATTTTCCCCAAAATTATGCCTTTCTTGGGAATTTTCAAATTGGGACGTTACAAACACTCAAGTTTTTCAGATACAACTATAGGATACACCAAAACCCTATTTACCGGCAATAAATGTAAGGAAGCTACGACCCCCTACAGGCTTGCATACTGTCCTTGCGCCTCCCAACCACCCTTATATGATAATTCGATTTTTGACTTCCGTACAGCTTTGGAAATTTAAATAAAATGTATAAAGACGCTTGTTTGAAGGTTTAAATATTTACTTATATATCCTCAACTATTCCTTTTCATCTAACAGTCATGTCTCTTCAATGTGACCCTTCACAAATCAAAATATCATAAAATAACCTCTTCGTTACAAAAATTGTGAATTAACAGTGCGATAATGCATCGCCTTGACTCCGCAATCCTGACTTCGTCATACATATTCCAAATAACAACTACACTTAATATTTTGAGATTTATCAATGATCCCGACTTCGACTTGCTGACTCCAACTTTTCCAAGTCCAATGTCGAGAGTCAGAACCTCCTTTTTTTTGCTTCTAACTCTGACTTTCCAACTTTCCGACTTTCATAATCGAAAAATCTAAAAAATTAAGATTGGAAACTAATGCTTCTGACTCCACTAGTTTGAGTCTGACTAATCGAATTCGACTTTCTGACTTTATAACTTTCCAACTTTCTGTTTTTTCGACTGGCCAACTCTGAATTTCCGACTTTTAGAATCAAAAACTCAAAAACCTTAATGTTGTGACATGCCGCTTCCAAATACGCCTCACCGAATTTCTAACTTTTGACTTTCGGAGTCGAAACCTCCAAAATATTAACATTGGAAACTAACACTTTCTACTTCGTCTCCAACTTTTTGACTTTCGAAGTAAAAAATTACAAGAACTTAGCTTTATAACATAATGGTTCTGACTACTCTTTGTTGATTCCAACTGTGATAATTTTTAAAGGATTTTTAACATTTTGCCTCAATCCTTTTGGATTTTCCCATCTATGTCTATTTCATCAATGTTTTCGTATGATCTTATGTTGACAACAATGCCAATTTAATCAACAGAAGGCTCCATTTGACTCCTGTCAACAACAGTCTTGGCTTCTCGAGAATGACAATTGTGTAGGTCCAACATCAAATAAGTTTTGATCCAACAAAAAGATATGATGCCAGAAGATGCTACTTGATAACCAACCAAAAATTTAAAACAATTTCCTCACCTTCAAATTTGAGGACAATGCTGGTTTGGAAGGGGAAGGGCATGTCAGTGACCTATTGTAACCCTTCTTACTTTAATAGTTAGTATTGCATTGTATACAAGCATCTCTTGGGAATATGGCCGAGCAACAAGTAGTTAACAATCGTTGTAAACAGGGTCTCTCCATTTATTAAGACCCTCTAGGAAGTTGGTACTTATTAATTATTAGATGTTAGAGCAGTAATCCACCTTAGTACCATGATCATGCACCTAATATACATTTCATTATCTTTTATGCTATGTTCTATGGTCCAAACTTAGGCTATATTGATCATTTACTAATAGTTGAGGCGTTCAAGTTTAATCATTCTAACAGTTGAGGTACTCCAAGTTGATCATTCTGACAACCCTGGTGCCCTCATTCATGTCAGATCAATTTTGGTGTGCTCCCCCATCCCTAGATTTAGGTATATGTTTGACCTTAGGTGCTAGTGCATGTTTATGGTGGTTTTTGTCCTTCCTTAAGCATTTATTTCCTCATAGAGCTAATCCCACTCACCCATGTTCTCACCCATGCCTAGCATGCCTCCATTTATGATCCAACATGCCTCACCCATGTTCACACAAACATTCGTGACCATTTGGGATGATTAGGAAGCTGATTGGCCCACCTAGAGGGGTTTGAGGGTCAAATCATGGTCTGACACTTGTATGCATCCATATGGATTGCAAGGCCACATGATTTTTCCCTAATGTAATATAAACATGATTTAGACATATTTACATGTTGGATAGTCATAATAATACCAGTTATATTGAGTACCTTTGTGTATGTTATTTTCACTCTTTCTACCGTTTTTAGCATAATTTGTGTGTAATATCTATTTGTGAGAATCTTCTTAGCTCCTAGATCCTACTATGAATCAATTGTCACATGGTATTAGAGCTATTTGGAGCTGAAAATCAAATCTATAGTGTCTGAGTTGTTATTTAGGGAATTTACTAGAGAAATTTGAGTGTTTGCATTGCAGGTACAATCAACAGTTTGTCACCCAATGCGCAAGCAAAAATGGAACAAAATCATGTATTCTTGAAGAGTCAACTATTTCGAATGGAAGGCAAAAATGGTCATCTAGCTTAGGTCAAAAGGTCTGTGTAGAGTCACCATGGGGACTGAAGTCGAACCCAACTATGTTGTGGAGAAATCAAAGTACTTCAATAGGCTTGATGAAGGATTTGGAATTCTTTGCCTCAACATTTTGAGAGACTTACTCTTCCATGTGACAATATGACAAATCCCAACGAAGTATGGCTCAAGCTTGATTCCTTGTTTGGGAATATTGTTGAGATGAGAGGTCATCAACTTGAAAATGAGCTAATCTCATTGAGTCCAGCTCAGAATGAGACAATCCAAGACTTCTTCACCAAGTTCAAATTGTTGGTGCTTCAAATGAAACAGTGTGGCATAGAAAAAAAAGAGGAGCAACTCATATTGTCCATACTTTCGAAGCTAGGGCCATATTAATTGGTGTTTGTGTCAACATTCCACTCTATCAAGGTCATAGCTCGAAACTAGAAAATTCCTTCACTGGCTGACTTCATGGAGTCACTAACTCAAGAGAAAGACAAGCTAGTGAAAATGGGTACCGCCAAATCCAGTAACGATCAATCCCTTGCTTCAGGATCTTCGAATCCAACCAAAGGCAAGAATAAAGCTAGAGATTCGAAGTAGCAAGAGAAGAGGAAGGAGGACAAACCCAAATATTTATATGGGGGTTCGAATCCTTGCAAGGACAAGGACACAGAGAAGAAAGAAAATACCAAATGCACCTACTGTTACACGGGATGGAATCTAGAGAGTGCATGCATGAAGAATACCATAGACATGATGGCACAACTTCTTGAGAGAAATAACATCCTCCTACCAGAAGGAACAAGGGAGAAAGATGGTATTTCAGGCTCAGACAACAAAGAGAAGTGCCATACTTTGGTTGTTGGTTCTTCAAGCTCTTCTTCCTTCATCACAGATTCAAGATTTTATAGGCACATGGCCTCCATAGAATATTCCTTCTCGGCCCTATATCCTTATTGTGGTCCATCCATTTGTATGGGCGATGACTCAGAGATTCAATCTAAAGGGATTGGCAAGATTGATCTTGAAGATGGGTACTTCAACAATGTGTTGTTTGTTTCTGATATATAAATGAACATACTCTTAGTGTATCAAATGACACACACTATTGAAGACAAGACAATAAAAATGAATCCATATGCAGTGGATATATCATAAATATATACAGGAAAAGTTGTGGCATTGGGTTTTGCTAACCATCATACGAGAATGTACAAATTCTCTCATTTCCTCCCCTACTTTCAAGGGAATGCGCTCCTATCACATGCCATTGAGACAAGCAAGTTGTGGCATGAGATATACGACCATCTCAACTACATGTACTTCTAGGCATTTAATAAAGAAGGCATGGTGGAAAGGCTTCCTTCTATCAAGTTCTCAAATGGAACATGCAAAGGATGTGTAGTGGGAAAGCATATTGAGCGCAACTATGAGAAAGGCAAGGAAAGGAGGGTTTTCCAAGTTCTTGGTGTGGTTCATTTAGAAATCACAGGGCCTCTTCCCACACTCTCTTATGGGGGTTTAAGGTATGTATTGACTTTCATATATGATTTCTCAAGGTATTGCTGGGTATATTTTCTCAAACTAAAATATGAAGACTTTGAAACTATGAAAGTTTGGAAAGCCATTGTTAAGAATGCATGTGGGAACACGATCAAGGTCCTTAAGACTGACAATGGCTAGGTGCTATGCAAGCAAGTCCCAGATATAGCATAAAAAGAGATAAAATAGACAATAAGAGAGTAATCCACGCCTTAACAATGAATAACAGATATAAATATCAATCCTCTTAGAGGGAGGAACCTTCTTATACACTCTACTAAGTACAAAAGACAAGATAAGATAATATAATGACTTAAATGAGATATCTCCTTCCTATATATATAGGAGATAAAGGTGTACAATAAAAACTAATATACCCAAGCCGACATAAATAATATGTAATGCACCACAATATATGGAGTAATGCGCCACACTATATGGTGTAATGTGTCATTATTAAGGGCTTAACATGCACCTCCCCTTAAAAATTTGTTGTCCTCAATGCTGAAGTAGTTATAGATGTTTTTATATAAAGGACTCATCTTCCCATGTTGAATCTTCCATGGGTAAGTTCTTCCATTTAATGAGATACTCTAAAATTGATCGATTTCGAAGCTGTCTACTTTGTATTTCAGTAATTTCTTCAGGATCCAAGATGATTTTTCCTTCCTCGTCAAGTTCTGGTAATATCGTTTGAACGGGTATTTTGTCACCGATTACCTTCTTTAAATATGAAACATGGAAAACTGGATGGACTCGTGAAGATGCAGGTAGTTTCAATTTGTAGGTCATACTAACAATCTTTTGTAACACATTGTAGGGACCGTATTATTTAGGTGATAATTTATCATCCTTCTTGGTGTTCTTCAGGGACATCTGTTTGTATGGTTGTAGTCTTAAAAACACCCAATCCCCCGCGTTAAAGATCAGTTCACTACGGTGTTGATCTGCTTGTTGTTTCATTTGATTTTGTGCTAGACTTAGGTTTTCCTTTAAGAGTTGAAGAACTTGTTGTTGATGCTCCATGTGGTAGTCCACTGCTTGAACCTTAGAGGAGTATCTTAGTGAAGATGTGATGGATGGTGGAATATGGTAGCCATAAATTTCCATAAATGGGGTCATTTTTGATGATGTATGGAAGGAAGTATTATACCACCATTCTGCCAAGGGTAACCACTTGACCCATTCTGTTTGTTTATTATCTCAAAAACATTGAAGATACCCTTCTAATTTTCTTTTTACTATCTATGTTCATGATCAGATTGAGGGTGATAAAATGAGCTATGAGCCAGTTGAGTACCAAAATAAGAAAATAATTCGGTCCAAAATTTTCCAGTGAAAATGGGATCCTTGTCACTTACTATAATATTTGGAGTACCATGTATTTTTTGTACTATCTCTATAAAATAATTGGCGAGCGTGATTTCTTTGCAAGGGTGAGATAATGCACAGAAGTGTGCATATTTAGTAAGTCTATCCACAACCACCATGATGACACTCTTTCCTTTGAACTTTGGTAAACCTGTGATAAAATCCATCGAGACCTCTGTCCACCTTTGGATTGGAATGGAAAGTGGTTGTAGGAGACCAGGGATATTAATTGTTTCCACTTTATTTTGTTGGAAAACCAAACATTTTGTCACAAATTTTTGAATGTCATTTTTAAGACCATTCCCAAAAAAATATTTATTTACCTTGTGGTAGGTTTTTAAGAAACTTGAGTGCCCTCCTATTGGTAAAGAGTGGAATTCATAAAGTAACTTTTGCTTGAGCTAGGAACACTTACCAAGATATAAGCGATCCTTGTACCATATCAATTCATCTTTCCACCTAAATGTATTAGAGGCACTGGGATCCTGCTACAGCTTTTGAATAAGTGTCCATATTTTTTTTTGTCATTTTTCCATTTCTTAATTGCTTCGGCTATCCAATCTGCTAGATGATCAAAATATAATAGAGTAATTCTTCAACATCCTCATCTTTCCTAGAGAGTGCATCTGCAACAACATTTTTCTTCCCCTTTTTGTAGACAATTTTAAAGTCATATCCCAACATATTTGTTACCCATTTTTGTTGCTCTTCTGAGATAGCCTTTGTTCCAAGAAGTATTTAAGGCTATTATGATCAGTTTTAACCTTTAAATGTCTCCCTATAAGGTATGGGCACTATTGTTTCAAGGCATGTAGTATTTCCAACATTTCCTTCTCATAAATGGTATTTTTTAAGTTCTTTCCCTTAATTGGATGACTTATGAAGGGACAAGGGTGTCCTTCTTGCATTAGTACAACTCCAATTCCATTTCCTAAAGCATCAATTCCACAATAAAGGTTTTTGTGAAGTCTAGTGTCGCCAAAATAGGAGCTTTACACATGGCCTCTTTGAGTTTTTGAAAGGCTTGAGTTGCCTTTGGAGTCCAAGAAAATGCATCTTTCTTCAGTAAAGATGTTAGAGGAGCTACTATTCTTCCATAGTTTCGAACAAATTTGCGGTAGTACCTTGTCAGACCTAATAATCCTCAAATATTCTTCAGGGTTTTGGGAATCAACCAGTCCATCATGGATTTAATTGTTTTGGGTCTACCTTGACACCTTCATGAGATACAATTTGACCCAAATACTATACCTCCTTTATGCCAAAGAAAATTTTTGAGGGTTTTGCATACAATTCTTTCTTCTTTAGTAGTTGTAGTACCCTGTCAACATGTTGAACAAGTTCTTCCCAAGAATTGATATAGATTAGGATATCATCAGAGAATACCAACACAAATTTTCTAAGGAAAGGCTTGAAAATAGAATTCATCAAACCTTGAAATGTGGAAGGTGAATTTGTTAGACTAAATGGCATGACAAAAAATTCATAGTGACCTTCATGAGTTCTGAATGTTGTTTTGCGGATGTCTTCATCCTTCATTCAAATATGATGATACCCAAAATGAAGATCCAACTTTGTGAAGAAAACTTCTCCATGTAAGTCGTCTAAAAAATCAGCAATGACAGGAATGGAAAACTTATCTTTAATGGTGATGTTGTTGAGCTCTCAATAATCAGGACACATACGCCATGATCCATATGGCTTGGGTACCATTACCACTGGTGTAGAGTATGAAATTTGGCTAGGCCTAATTATGCTAGCCTCTAACATTTCAGCCACCATATGCTCAATTTCAATGTTTTGGCTAAAGGGATATCGATAAGGTCTAAAAGTTAGGAGGAACACTGCCTGGAATTAAGTGGATAACATGATCAAAGTTACGAATAGGTGGAAGAAATTTTGGGAATATCTTCGAATACCTTGGAATGCTTATTAATGATCCTTTGGATATCTGGGGAGATATGGAATTCTATGGTTTGAACATCTAATGAGCATAATTGTGCAACTACACCTTGATGTCCCTTTTTTAACAACTTTGTCATACCATTAGAGCTTATCACCTTGCTTGATTTTCTTGTGATACCGTTTAACTCATATTCTTTACCTTCCCATGAAACATTTTTGAAAATTAAAATCCACTGTTCACAATGATTGTAACCATTGGACACCTAAAACAACATCAACACCACCCATTGGGATAGAAATCATTGGACAATTCAATACATATTCCCACATAGCCAAATTGATATTATGGCATTTCCATGAGCAATTTATAGTTCCTCCACCTGCAATCATTACTTGAAACTCTGGTGTTGGATAAACAAATAAATTAAGAACTTTGGCTAGTTTACAGTGAATGAAATTATGAGTACTACCATAATCAATCAATAATGTTACCTTCTTCTTCTTTTTGATGTATCCTTCTATCTTGAGACTTTGAGGAGCGCTAATTCCAGCCAATGCATGACAAGATATGGTGGGAGTAATTTCTTCTGAAGTTTCCTCTTCTATTTCTTATGAAGTCGCATATTCTTGAGATGCTTCCTCTTCTTTTGGTTCTTCCTCTTCACAATCTATGTAGAATAATTTCTTCTCGTTGCACTTATGTCCCTTACTATACTTGCTGTCACAATTAAAGCATAATCCTTTTTTAGGCTTCTTTCATTTATTTATTGGGGTGTCAACCTTTGTGGTGGTTTAGAAGAAGGAACATTATTTTCTCTATGTGTTGGAGAAGGCCTTTCTAGTAGTCATTGCCATATTTTTATTTTAAACCTTCCTTGCCATCATGAAAGCCTTTTCTAGCGATGATGGTTAGAAGTGATAAACCTCAGGTTGAATGTTATCTTTCAAGGTTCCAATAAAGAGATCTAACAAATTATCTTCTGAAATATTATTCACTCTCAGACTTAGCTGCTGAAATTGCTTGATGTGCTCTGTAACTAAACCTTTTTTCTTGAGATTTACCAACTGACCGAGGAAGGTGTTTCTATTTATATCCCATTAATGTGTAATAAATTCTTTTGTGAATATAGACCAAGAGATAATAGACTCCTTTTTACGGTCACAAAGCCATTGGTACCATACAAATTGACTAGGTTCTAAATACAAGGATGTAATAGTTACCTTTTGCATAGTTGGGACCTGTTGTAGATCAAAGAATTGCTCCATCTAAAAAATCCATGTGATTGGATCCTTTCAATCAAAATTTCTCATGTCAATATTAGGGATAAATTAGTTTATTGGACCTGAATTAAACCCATGATGTTGTATTGAATCATCAACTTTTGAGGAATCCAACTTCCTACTCTCCAATTGTTTTTCAATTTTCTCGAGATGTGACTGGAATACGTCATCTTTTTCCTCATTACCCTCATCTTGAGTAGATAATTGAGGAATAAAGTTATGTTTTATATAATTGATAAAATCCTTTAAGTCTCGAAGATATTATTTACTATCGATCCCTTTGAGATCCTCTTTAGTAGCCATCTTCTTTTCCAGTATAGAAAAGTCATCATTTTTCACATTTCCTTTAATCATATGTTCCAACTTGGACACTCTAAAAGAAATGTATTCCATTTCCTCATATGTCAGGGATGAATCCTCTGGGGTTTTGAGTGGAGTGTGATTCTTTCCACTTCCTTTTGGTGGCATTTTTAACAATATCACATGCCAGGGTTTACCACAAATAGATCCTTCTACTACAATCTATTCAAATGCAAAATGACACACCTTTTTTAAACCGTGATTGGAAGACTGTTTTAGGGACGATTTGTATCTGAGTTAAAATTTGACTTTCGAATCCTATGAGTTTGAAAAATTTAGCCTATGATACCCTGATTTGTCCCTTTCCAATTCCATAGGTCTGACCAAATTTGGAAGAGCCAACAAAAAGTTTTTGAAAATATACCAAAGCTTCTTATTTTTTGCCTATCCAGAAGAGCACACTTGTATTGTATGCCACGTGTCCACTGTTTGGTTTCTATAGCTGAAAATTATACCACAGATACCCTGCTCCATATTCTTTCATATTCAACTTGTATCAATCAATTTGAATCTCGGATGCCTCAGATATGACCTTTTTCCCAAGAAAACCTATTTTAGATTAGTTGTAGGACTAGTAAAAAATCCTAGCTTCCTCTGCAATTATCTCAGAAACTGCAATGGAACAAGATCTAAATTTTAGAATGGGGATATTTTAGCCTGTTTTGGAAGGGGTTTTTTTAACCTCAATATCTCAACCCCTGTAGAAAAAACGTTGTAGCAAGAGTTCCAAGATGACTCGTTTTATAGAATCCAGTCTCGAGGAAAGAGGTCTGATACCAAATGTTATGCAACCAAGTCCCAGATATAGCATAAAATGAACAAAAATAGACAATAAGAGAGTAATCCACACCTTAGGAATGGATAAAATATATAAATATCAATTCTCTTTGAGGGAGGAACCTCCTTACACACTGTACTGACTACACAAGACAAGCTAAGATACTATGATGACTAAAATGAGAATATCTCCTTCCTATATATAGGAGATAAAGGTGTACAATAAAAACTAATAGACCAACTAATAGACCCAAATCGACATAAGCAATATGTAATGCAACACCATATAGGGAGTAATGTGCCACACTAAATGGTGTAATGTGTCATCATTAAGGGCTTAACACAAGGAGTATGCGAACAATAGTTTGCACAAACTTTGTGAAGAAGGTGGTATCCAAATGCAGCATTCGGTGCCCTGCACACCACAACAAAATGGTGTTGTAGAGAATACAAATAGGGCTCTCAAGAAGATGGAAACCTGCATGTTATAAGCAAAGGATTTGAATCCTAAGCTATGGGATGAAGCCATTAACTGTGGTGCATATGTCCAAAACAGAGCTCCTCACAAAGCTTTGGATGAAAAATGACTATATGAGACTTGAAGTGGTCACAAGCCAAGTGTTTCTCTTTTCAGGGTCTTTGGATCAAAGGATCGGGCTAGGATTCCTCCAAAGAAGAGAAATACCTTGCAACCTATTGGAGGATTCTATCCGGCCAGGTCGGTTAGATCCCCCAGTCGACTAATTGTAGATTATGTCGACCTCATAGGTCATGTTGGTTAGCTAAACCGATAGGAAGTTATGTAACTATTTGTAAATCATATATATAGGCTATAGACCCGGATAGAAACTTGGTTTGGTTTATTGAACCCACATGTTTTCTTGAGTAATATAATATATTTTTATTCTGTCTACCATTCCTTGTCTCTTTTTCTATTATTGTTATATGAATCTGTATATGTATTGCAGGTAACCTTACAATTTGATTGATTACAATGCAAACTCAAAGAAAGGAGTCCATCATGGTTGGATATGCTGAATATGCAAAGGGGTACAAGCTATTTGATCCCTCATCTCATAATAAATTCATAGAAAGGAGTGTACAGTTCGAAGAAGATCTCATGCATAAGCTTTGGAAGCATGCTCTCTCTTTTCAACCTGTTCTTCAAGGACAATAGACATCTGACCAAAAGCAATATGGGTTTCATAAATATCATTCATAGTCTAGAACAATTTAGCTATTAAATTGTGATGCTCTTGATTTTTTTTAATAGCCAATTCTTTAAATTCTTGTTGTGAAAACCTAGAGAACGAAGATGAAGTTGCACTTGCAGTTGCATATTCACATTGCTTCTCAAGTAAGGCTATCCTCTGCATCAAGGTAGCATTTGCAGTCTTCTCATACTGCAACTCATCCTAAAGGGAAACATTCTTCACCTGTACTTCATTGTATTTGTCCTGAGATGTCTTCATAATATTTGAAATATGAGCTTCATGCTCTCTTTTGCTTATTTCCATCTATTCCTTCAGTTTTCTTATCTCTTCTTTTATTCTATCAAATTCTCTGTTTAGTGTATTCACAACATGAAAATTTGCAACTGTGAATGCTCCCAAAGCAGCAACAGTATTTGCAACATCTAATTATGGATCACCAGAATACTGAGTCCAAACTATTTGGTTAGAGAGAGATGTATCCATATCACGTTGATCTTTGCTTCTCTTTTTTCCCTTCTTAACCACTGCTTTACTAGACTTACTGTAATGATAGTCTCCATGAGAAATTACAATATCCTCATTAAACTTGTCTCTTGAGTCACTAGTAGAAGAGGTTCCAGCCACCGTGGAAACCAAAGAGGATGTCTAAGTTACAATGGGGAAAGGAATAGGAAAAGAAATGTGAGTAGAAAGTGATGGAGAAGGAGAGCTTGTCACGACACTTGCTTCAGAAGTTGAAGAGATAATTGGAATGGTGGTAGTTTCAGGGATTGGAACAGGAATGCTGACACCTGGAAATGATAATGAAGACACCAAGACATTCTTAGAAGCTGACGATGATGGTAAAGTAAATGATCCAGGAGGATATTGGTGGCCACTCACCTATTCCTCTTGGACCCCCACCATTGTTTCTTTCAGTTTTCTAGTTTCCTTAATTATAGCACAATTTACTATTTTTGGCAGTTTTCGGGTCCTAAACTTTCGTAGCCATTTTGAGGCCCTAAACGATGTTTTTTTGGCATTGAATGGTCAAGAAAATATGATTTTGTTCCAGACTTGATATTTGTTGTTCATGGATGTAGTCCTTAAAAATATCTTTCTAACGATGTATCATGCGCGTCAAACGAAGGTAGTATGCTAAAGTTACGACCTCGGGAAATTGATGTACCAAGTTACCCAACGAGGCCCACATTAAGGCGTTTCACCTCCTAGGGTTAGGTTTTTGGATGTGTAGCATTTCCATTATTTCTCAATAATATATAGGCCTTTGAGTCTCATTGTAACACAGAGTTCAGAGGCATATAGCTGCCACATCTCTTCTCAGAGATAAGCTACCAGCACTCTAGCTAGTTTATTTCCATTCTGTATGTAAACAAGTTTCAGCTATTGATTAATGAAATGAAGTGTTATTTCTGCTGCATATTTGTTTCTATGGTTATTTGTGTATTCTGTTGCATTCCTGCATAAATTTGGATCAGTGGTATCAGAGCAATATGCTCTTTCTCGATCCTTCTTTCCATGTCCCTAACGAGGGTGGGGTATAAAGAGTTAGGGCTTGATCTAGTTGAACCTTTGCAAGATCAGCCTCACAGATCCCGACGACCACCCATGGGGGATGAAAAGAAAGACGAGGGCGCAGAAGATCCTATCAAAATGTTGCTCGAGGAGGCCCTTGAAAAACAAAGGAACACGATGATGGATAACTTCACCCAGATCCTTCAACGACTTCCCACTGGCGGTGCATATGCATCTAGCAGCCACTCTGGAGGTGCAACCCATTTTAAGGTACAAGTACACTTTGCAATTCCCATATTTGATGATCAAATATATGTAGACGCCGTAGATAAATGATTCAATCTATTAGAAGGATATTTCTCGGTTCATGACTTTTCTGACCAGGAAAAGATTACTTTTTCTCTACTCAAAGCCACCCCCCATGTCAAGGACTAGTGGGAAACCTACTATGAGAGAAAGGATGAGGAGGAACCCTCTCTGTTATCGGTCGTACCCACTTGGAATTATTTCTAAGATTCCATAAAGGGACAATATTATTCAGTGGGGAGAGATGAGGACAAGTACATCCAATGGACTACGTTGCGGTAACAAAGAGATCAAGATGTGCATGAGCTGACGAATCTGTTCCATACCCTGCCCACCAAGTTGGGTATCAAATATTTAGAGAAACATTTGGCGCTGAAGTACCATAGTTGTCTGCATAGATAAATTCAGGAGGAAATGGAGTTCCTCAACATCTCCTCGCTTGGTACAACATATCGGTATGCTGCCAAAATTGAACAAAAATTCAAACAGAAAAAGTGAGACTTTGGATTTGCGAATCAGAATCAAGGGAAAGGTGCCCCCAAACCATAGAACCAAGGACACAGCCAAGGCATGGAGGCTCAAGAAAACTTGCTAAATCCCCAAGCAAAGAGCAACGCTGCAAAGCCAAAGAAGGAAGTAGGAAAGTGGTGCGAATTCCATAAGAGCCCCACTCACAGCACAAGTGAGTGTCGAGCTAAGCAGCCATTGGTGGCCAAGATAAAGGAATTTGAATCAGATGCATACTTTGATGCTGAATCAGAACCCAATAATGGGAATGACAGAGGGAAGAATATTATCGATGCAGAGCCCAACACCATCGTTTCCACCACGAAGATCCAAAAGGAAGAACCGGAAGATTTAGAATAGGAGGAGCGTCTTTTCCACTCCCAGATGTGGGTAAAGGGTTCCCTGCTACAGTTCATTGTCGATAGTGGGAGCCAAAAGAACCTAATTTTAGCAGAGGTCATTGTTAACACCCAAAAATGGTTAACTACCTCATCTACCCCATTTCATGGCTCATTCGTCCATTTACCTACCATATTTCCCTGAAAATCCCACTAAAAGCCTCCAAAAGGCCATAAAACCATCTAAAAAGGCTCTAAAAGGCCTAAAATGCCTCCAAAAGGCCCAAAAACCCCTTTTTCCTCCAAAAATAACCAAAATTCCTCCAAAAATAGCAAAAATCCCCAAAAGGGAAGAAAAGGAATAAAAATAATGAGGAAAAAGGAGAAAAACCCTAAAAGGGCCAAAAACCCTAAACAAGCTGCCCTAAACCACATGGTTTCCAAAAACCATGGGCAAGCACTTCACCACTAAAAAACTATAAATAATTGGTGAAGCCCCCCTCATTTCACATCCACAGTCATAGCATCCTTACTCTGCCAAAACATCTCGTGAAACCCTAGCTTACCATCAAGCTATTTCCATCATTGAGACCCCTTTTGGCCCACTTTCCACCATCGGAGAAGGAGAAGGACCAGCTCGGAGCTCGGAGCCACCGACATCGGACCAGCACAACGGACTCCACCAACCTCTACATTGGAGGTAACTCTAATAAAAACACCATTACATATTTTGTTATTGTCTTTTACTTCCTGTTATTTACTTTTACTGTCTTAGCTTAGCTTTTTACTTTCCAGTTTACTTTTTTTTGTATCGAACTGCTACTAAGGATTCCAGATTCCTTAGTAGGTGCTCATCAGCACAAGCTAGGGTGAAAACCCTAGCTACAGTCATGAAGCAGTTAGGTTTGCCGACCACAGCACACCCGCAGCCGTACACCATCGGGTGGCTTCACCAAGGACGAGATCTTCGCGTAAGCCAATAGTGCCGCCTTCCCTACAGCATCAAGCCCTTCACCGACGAGGTATTATGTGATATTGCTCCTCTTGATGTTTGTGATGTATTATTAGGTCAACCATACTTATGGAAGTGACATGTTGTGTATGAGTCCCAGCCTTGCGCTGTTATTATTACGTTGGGAAATAATTTGTATAGGATACTAGAGGTACCACCCCCTACCGCTATCTCTTTGGTTACTACAAAATAATGCAGTAAGCTCATTTCCAAAACCGGGAAGTTTGTTTTCTTGATGATCTGCCCTCAGGGAAAGAAGAAGATCATGGCCACAATCTCTAGACAGGGCCCCTCCATACGAAAACAACAAATGGACAAGGTTGTGGAGGAGTACCGAGACATATTCACCTCACCCACCGGGGTGCCTCTCCACTGTTAGGTCAAGCACCCCATCGATTTGACCCCTGGTGCGTCACTGTCCAATGGACCAATCTATCACCGCTCTATTCTGGAGAATGATGAAATCAAGAGGTAAATTCAAGAGCTGCTGCAGAAGGGTCACATCCGGCCAATTCATCGCCCTGTGGGAGCCCGATCGTGTTGGTATAGAATAAGGATGGGACTTGGAGACTCTGTATTGACTGTCGGGCACTGAACAAGATCACTGTCTGGAATGGGTACCCGATCCCATGGATTGATGACCTCCTGGACCAGCTTAAAGGGGTGAAATATTTTAGCAAGATTGACTTAAAGTCCGGGTATCACCAGGTACAAATCGAACCGACTGATGTGTGGAAGAATTCCTTCAAATCCAAGGAGTACCTTTTCGAATGGTTGGTCATGCCTTTCGAGCCGACGAATGCTCCTGTAACCTTCATGAGAGTGATGGACGACATCTTGTGGCCATTCACCAACTCATTTGTAGTAGTGTACTTGGATGACATCTTGATATTCATCCAGACTTGGGAAGAGCACCTCCACCACATCCAACAGGTCCTCCAAACATTGCGGTAGCACAAGTTATGTGCCAATTTGGACAAGTGCACTTTTGGCATGACCCAGGTTCAGTATCTGGGATACATTATTGATGAGGGTACATGTGGATCCAACCAAGATCCAAGTCATTCTGGATTGGCCAGCCCCAACTACCCTAGTAGAGCTTCGCAGCTTTCTGGGCCTTGCTAATTTCTACCACAGGTTCGTGTTGGGATTCTCTCATATCACTTGGCCCTTGAGTCAAGTCACCAAGGGAGGAGAAAAAGCAAAATTATTTTGGTCAAAAACTCAGCAGGAGGAATTTGCAAAATTGAAAAATCGCCTCTGCTGTGCCCCAGTGCTCACATTACTAGAATTGCAACAACCATTTGAGATCGAGACAGATGCCTATGACTATGCTATTGGGGTGGTCCTTATTCAACAAGGGCATCAAGTGGCATATCACAATGAGACACTGTTCGACACAGTCCACAAATATCCCACTTATGACAAAGAGATGTATTCCATTGTACAGGCTTGTCGGCAATGGAAGCATTACATTTTGGGGAAGGAAATGATCATCCACATGGACCACCGACCCCTGTAGTCCATGCAAACACAAGGGAAGTTACATAATGATCGCCATCAGAAGTGGTCCACATATCTGCAACAGTTTCATTTGAACATCAAGTACAAGAAGGGAAGCACCAATAATGTTGCAGACTGCGTCAGCCGACCATCGATCGTGGCGATAACGACCGTGCTCAACTCTTGTGGGCATGATACTTCTGATTGGATGCTTCTCTACAAGACCGATCCAGAATTCAACCACACATACCAGACGTTGTTGGAGGGAAACCAAGCTCCAAAATTTCACCTCCGGGATGTACTATTGTGTCACATGGGACAGCATTGTGTTCCTTCAAGCGAGCGTGCCAAGACGATTTGGGAAGCGCACTACATTCGGGTCGCTGGGCATTTTGGGGTCGAGAAAATAGTGGCAGTACTGTAGAATTATTTCTATTGGCCGAACATTCGACAGGACATCGAGAAGTACATCCGATCCTGCACTGCCTGTGCCATTGCCAAACCATCTATCAATAAGCAAGGCCTCTATACTCCGTTGCCTACCCCTAGTCGACCTTGGGAATCCATATCCATGGATTACATGTCAGGCCTTCCTTCTACTAAGCATGGCAATGACTGTGTGTTTGTGGTCATTGATAGATTCTCAAAGATGGCCATAATGGCGGCCTGCAAGAAGATTATCACAGTAGAAGCCACTGCTAAACTTTTCTTTGAATGAGTGTCGGTACACTTTGGGATCCCACAGTCTGTAATCTCAGACCAAGATAACAGGTTCCTTAGTACATTATGGTCTAGCCTATGGTCAATGCTAGACACCTAGCTCACAAAGTCCACAGCTTTCCATCCCCAGACTGATGGCAAGACAAAGGTCGTCAACATGATGATCGTACACATTTTGCGCATGTACAACTCAAAGCATCCATGCACATGGGATGAGAGCCTCCCCTATGTATAACACAACTATAACCGAGACCTCCACAAATCAACCAACCATAGCCCCTTTCAGGTGGGCTTGGGATTCCAGCCACTATGTCCCATTGACATAGCCATGCCATTTGCAGCTACTCTAGCTAATTCAGCTCATATCCAGTCTGAAGTTTCCAAGGAAAACAACTTCATTGAGTGCATTCAGCACATTTTCCAATAGGTTCATGACATATTGGATAGATCCAATGCTAAGTACAAGTAGCGACATGATCAGCATCAGGTGCAACACAACTTCCAGGTGGGTGACAAAGTGTGGCTACATTTGCAGAAGGAGCACCTCGTTGGACCCCACCGCAAGCTTCACCCGCTCCGATATGGGCCATACACCATCACCAAGGCTATCGAGGACAATGCCTTTGATTTCAGTATTCCACCATTCCTTGCTCTGCACCTAGTTTTCAAAGTGGATCGCCTTCGGCCCTACTTTCCACCTCTACTGGACACATCGGACGTGACAGCACAACTCACACCAATAGAGTTAAACCTCGACTGGATGGAACAAGTCACAACTGATCAGATTATGGACACATAGATCAAGAACACCCACTAGCAGAAGATCCAGCTATATCGAGTGTCAAAGCAGGTCAACTCCTTCACTAGGGAAAGTGGCTCACCAGGGACCAAGTTTAACAGAAGTTTCCTGATCTCATGGAGGAACTCAATGCAATGGGGACCATTGCTTCCTAAGGGGGGAGGAATGATCCAGGAGGATATTGTTGGCCACCCACCTATTCCTCTTGAAACCCCACCATTGTTTCTTTTAGTTTTCCAGTTTCCTTAATTGTAGCACAATTTACTATTTTTGGTAGTTTTCGGGTCCTAAACTTCCGGAGCCGTTTTGAGGCCCTAAACGACATTTTTTTGGCATCGAATGGTAAGGAAAATATGAGTTTCTTCCAAACTCAATGAGTCCTATTGATGGATGTAGTCCTTAAACATATATTTCTAATGATGTATCATGAGCGTCAAACAGAGGTAGTATGCTAAAGTTACGACCCCGGGAAATTGATGTACCAAGTTACCCAACGAGGCCCACATTAAGGTGTTTCACCTCATAGGGTAAGGTTTTTGGATGTGTAGCGTTTCCATTGTTTCTCAATAATATATAGGCATTTGAGCCTCATTATAACATAGAGTTCAGAGGCATGTAGCCGCCACATCTTTTCTTAGAGATAAGATACCAACACTCTAGCTAGTTTATTTCCATTTTGTATGTAAACAAGTTTCAGTTATTGATTATTGAAATGAAGTGTTATTTCTGCTGCATATTTGTTTCTATGGTTATTTGTGTATTTTGTTGTGTTCTTAGGTAAATCTGGATCAGTGGTATCAGAGCAATCTGCTCTTTCTCGATCCTTCTTTGCATGTCCCCAATGAGGGCGGGGTATAAAGAGTTAGGGCTCGATCTAGTTGAACCTTTGCAAGATCAGCCTCGAAAATCCCGACGACCACCCATGGGGAATGAAAATAAAGATGAGGGCATAGAATATCATATCAAAATGTTGCTCGAGGAGGCCCTTGAAAAAAAAAGGAACGCGATGATGGATAACTTCACCCAGATCCTTCAACGACTTCCCACTGGCGACGCATCTGCATCTAGCAGCCACTCTGGAGGTGCAACCCCTTTTAAGGTACCAATAAACTTCGACATTCCCATATTTGATGGTCAAATAGATGCAGACGCCATAGATAAATGGTTGAATCTATTAGAAGAATATTTCTCGGTTCATGATTTTTCTGACCGGGAAAAGATTACTTTTTCTCTATTGAAAGCCGCCCCCCATGTCAAGGACTGGTGGGAAACCTACTGTGAGAGAAAGGATAAGAGGAGCCCTCTCTATTCTCAGCTGTACCAACTTGGAATTCTTTCTGAGATTCCATAAAGGGACAATATTATCCGGTGGGGAGCTATGAGGACAAGTACATCCAATGGACTACACTGCGGCAGCAAAGAGATCAAGATGTGCATGAGCTGACGAATATGTTCCATACCCTGCGCACCAAATTGGGTATCAAATATTCAGAGAAACATTTGATGCTGAAGTACCTCAGTTGTCTACATATATACATTCAGGAGGAAATGGAGTTCCTCGACATCTCCTCGCTTGGTATGGCATATCGGTATGCCGCCAAAATTGAGCAAAAATTCAAACAAAAAAAACGAGACTTTGGATCTGGGAATCAGAAGCAAGGGAAAGGTGCTCCCAAACCGCAGAACCAAGGACACAGCCAAGGCATGGTGGCTCAAGAAAACTTTCCAAAGCCGCAAGTAAAGATCAACACTGCAAAGCCAAAGAAGGAAGCAGGAAAATGGTGCGAGTTCCATAAGAGCCCCACTCACAACACAAGTGAGTGTCGGGCTAAGCAGTCACTGGTGGCCGAGATAAAGGCTTCTGAATTAGATGCATACTCTGACGCTGAATCAGAACCCAAGAAGGGGAATGACAAAGGGAAGAATATTATCGATGCAGAGCCCAACGCCACCGTTTCCACCACGAAGATCCAAAAGGAAGAACCAGAAAATTCAGAGGAGGAGGAGCGTCTTTGGCCCTTGCTGGTATCGACAACTTGGTATTGGATTGTCGAGCTAGCTCTTGGAAAATCTCATTGACTGTTGGGAAATAGTCAAGAGGTTTTCCTTTCACTTTCGCTTCCTGGATGTACCAGACTGCAGTGTGGTCGAGCTCTAGTTGAATGCGTGTTGTTTTTTGTATACTTCTTCAGATGTTCTGAGGAACCCTACATCTAGTTGTCTGGACTTTTAGAGTCTGGAACCAATTTTCCAACATCACTTTGTCATTTTCCAGTTCTTTCAGCGTTCCATTCGGTGAAAATGGTTTGAACCACCACATGTGATATTTGCATGGTTCTTGGAACTGTTTATCTCCAACTGGACATAAGTTGTACATGGTTATCCAAATTATCAGTGATGGTAACCTGATGATTCCAACCAAATCTTGGAATTTTTCACATATGGTCTTGAGCATGTCAGTGACATACTGACCCGAGTGGTAAATTTTCCCTCTGTTGACTTCTTCTAGCATATCTAGCTTCATATCACTCACTTGTCCTATACAGGTGAGTCTTGTTGCTATGATTTTGGCAACTATTTGTGGTGTGTGGGCCTGTATTTAACTGATCATTAGCCCTTTTGAATTTTTCCCTGATGGTGTCCCTGTTAGTCATTCTACTAATCTTTCTTTTATGCCGATATGAACAGGTTCACCCTGGTTTGAAAGTCAGGTAAGCTTGTATATGACCTTGTTGGAAATTTCTACTAGTCTGTCGAAGTAGAATTTTCCATTGCGGTACCGGCTGATGATAAATTTTACAGCAGTTTATTTTGTCCCACCGAAACTCACCATGAAATCTATATTCATGTAACTCATAATGGTACTGCAGCTTATTTTCCCTGCTTCTTGTGTCATTTTCTTGTCCACATAGGCCCATTCTTTGATTTCTACCCAGATCTTTTCCCATGTAAGATATTTGCTATCAGTCGACCCCTCCTACCTTCTTTGACATCAATATGTAAGATATTTGCTATCATAGGTGTTTGTTGTCGAAAATGTAGTGGGACGACTGCTTCTTGGCCATAGACTAGTCGAAACGGTGCTTGGTCGATCGAATGTTTGTATGTTGTTCTGTAAGCCCATAACACTGCAGGGATTTTCTCATCCCAATCGTCCTTGTCGGTGTTGCAAATTCTTGTTAAACCCCTCATTAATGTTTTGTTGAATGCCTCTATTGCTCCATTTGACTGAGGATGATAAGCTGTATTGCGTCGGTGGTCAATTTTGAATTGGTATGTGAGTGCTTTGATGGTTTTGTTAATGAAGTGTGACCCTTGGTCACTGATTAAGGTTAGTGGGTATCCAAATCTAGTAATTATGTTTTCATAGATGAACTTGGAAGCTACCTCACTGGAACAGGTTTCGACAGGTTCCGCCTCCGCCCATTTGGTTACATATTCTACTGCAGTTATGATGTACCTTGCAACTGTTCTTTTTGCTGGTATTGGGAACGCTCCTATGAAGTTGATGGCCCAAATTTCAAATGTCAGACTTAGGTTTACTGATATCAAGGGAATTTCTGCACTAGATAGAGGTTTCCCCAGTCGTTGGCATCGATCACATTGGCTAACAAACTTTTTGCAGTCCTTGTATAGTGTCGACCACCATAGCTCCGACTGTTGGATTTTCTTGGCAGTTGTATCTGCTTGGAAATGTCCTCCCGCTGGTCCATAGTGTGCTTCGTGCATGATATTATCTCTTTCATGTTCTAACACACATCGCCAGAGGATATTGTCCAAGCCCATTTTATATAAAAATCCGTTTATGAGGCGGTATGGTGCAACTTTCATGGATAAGATTTATTTCTTTTTTGTGCTCATGCCCTCTGGTGCTTGACCATTTTTCAAGAATTGAGCTATTTCCTCCAATTCTACTGGGACAACTTCTATTTGGAATAAGTCTATGTATGGTAGATCATCTTCAACTCCTGTCGGCTCCTCCCCCGTGTGGATTCTCAATAAGTGGTTGGGTCCGACATTTAGTTTTCCTAGTCTAATGACGACTTCGAATTCAAATTCCTGGAATAGTAGTAGCCAACGACAAATCCTCCCATGGTGCAAAGGTTTGTTTATGGGGTATTTTAATGCTTGGTGGTCAATATAGAAGATAAAAGGGTTGGCTAGTAGGTAATTTCGGTACTTTTGTAGCGCAAAGACCATTCCTAATGCTTCCCTCTCTGTTGTCAAATAGTTTCTTTCTGTCTTGTTTAGTTTTCTGCTACTATATACTATGGGATAATCCATTCCATCGTCCCCTGGCTATGTTAAGATCGAGCCTATTGCTAGGCTTGATGTGTTGATACGCACGTGGAATTTGATCGACCAATTCAAGAATATGAGGATAGGTGCCTCGACTAGTTTCCTTTTTAATGTGTCAAATGATATATTACATTCTTCTATCTAGTCAAACTCCTGATCTTCTCTCAGTACTTATTCCAATGGATAGGTCATATCTGAATTGTATCTAATAAATTTTTTGTAGTATCCAGTGTGTCCTAGCAATACCCTAACCTGTTTTGTATTCACCGGTGGTTTCAATTTGAGGATAATCTTTATTTTTGCAAATTCGACCTTGATGCCTTCTTTGCACATAATGTGCCCTAGTAGTATTCCTATAGGGGTTAGGAAGATGCATTTCCTTATGTTGAGAGACAAATGGATTTGTTGGGATCGCTCCAGCATGATCCTTAGCCATTTACAATGATATTTCAACATGGAGTAGATTGTCCAATCATCAAAATATACTGCCATTGATTTGTAGATATATTCTTGAAATGTTTTGACAACAATTCTCGAAAATACTATAGGTGCATTTTTGAGACCAAAAGGCATAAATTTGTAGGTGAATGAGTCGAATTCACATACGAATGTATTATTTTTATGATCTTCTTTGACTATTGGTACTTGGTTATACCCTGAGAATCCATCTGGAAGTTCATACAAATTCGCTATGCTGAACAGTCCTGAAACAAGTCACCTTGGGAAAACTCTCATAAGTTCCAATTGGTGAAACCAATTTTGCTCAAAACTGTGGTGTTAAAAAGAGGACATGCTAGGCTACGTTAGTGCGAAGTTTTAGACATATAGGATCAGAAATTTTGGAGATAGTGCAGAAACAATATCAGGAATTTCTGTAGAGGAAATTGGAAAACTAGGGCTTCTTGTTCCGGGAGCTTCCCTCCACTGTTTTTAGAAAATGAGTACATTGGATAGCTCACCTTGAAGAGGTGCATCTTTCTATATAATCAGATCTAAAATATTCCAAGCTTTTAAAATTAGGGTTTCTCTAACAAACCCTAGATCAGCTAGATCCGGAACCAGGAAGGACACCTCAAATCGGTAAGATATAATCTTTTGTTATTTACAGTTGAGGTTCTTATTTCAGGACGACTAATCACACTAGGCCTTATTTACAAGCTTGGTGAAGGTAACAACTTCCAAGCATGGGTATGAGGCTAAAATCATTACACAATAAGAACTTCATCAAGGCCAAGAGGATTATTGTTGATTGCATCACCTTATACCACAAGTGTCTTTCCTTAAGACACCTAAGGATATGTTTGATTCCTTGGCCAAGCTATTTGAAGAAAAGAATATAAATCAGATGAAGTGTAGGAACTCCGTAGAAATTGAATTGGATCAGTATTTCAGTAAGAAAGGTCTAGGAGATAGAGGGAGATGAGGCTAAAGCTAGAGCCAATAGAATCATTGTAGATTCTATTAAATATCATCTCATCCCTCATGTGTCATCCTTGAAGACACCAAAAGGAAGTGTTTGATGCTATGACGAAGAAGTCGAAGAAGAATAAGATACTATTATAACCACCTTGAATGGTCTCCCAAGATCATGAGATTCATTCATTCGAGGAATGTGTGCCAGAAGGAAGTGATTACTTTTAGCAAACTCTGGGAAGAGTGCACACAAGAAGAAGCTCAACTCATAATAAGAGAAAAGAAGATGAGAGCAACTGAAGATCAAGGTCTCAGGATTCAAAGAAGATCCGTCAAGTGACGAGGAATATGAAGAACTAAATTCTTGAAGAACCTCTTATCCATCTTAGAATTTGGATAAGAAATGATGATGATGAAGCTGAAAGAAGGAGTCTACCCACAAAACAAATAAATATAAGTATTCAATAGTCATTTCATGATATTGTTTTGTTATGTATTTGTTTATATTTAGTTAATGTATTATGCATGATAGAATGTTTGCATTAATAATAGTATACTACTAATATGCATGTGATGGGTAAGTAGCTCATGGTGCTATACAACTCTCCATTGCTACTTATCTAGAATGAAACCTCTTTGCTGACACATTGTATTAGTGCACAATCTCAATATTGTTCTGGTAGAGATAGAATGCATCTAGAAAGTTTCTGTAAAATATGGATGAATGTTGTATTGGCTAAAATAGTTGGATGATTATATCTTGATGCAAAAGAATTTTTCATTATGAATATACCTTATGAAATGTTTCTAACAATACAATTAATGCATTTGACTTGTAGGAAAGATCGCATACAATAGGCTACAAAATAAGGACGAGACTTGTTCCGAAGAACAAGTGACGACAGTTCAAGAAATAATCCAAAATGAAGAATAGTATGACAAGACTTCAAGAGGCCTTAGACACAGTGCAGTTATGTGACACTGTTGAGAAAAATCATTGATGCAGAGCCTTCTAGCTTTGAAGAAGTAGCCAAGAGGAAAGGGAAGCAGAGGACTAGTTTAAGAAGAATGATGTCTAAGATGTGGTATCGAGACTTGAAGAGAAGTCTATGGGATACAAGGCAAGATTCGTAGCACGAGGCTTCTCACATAAAGAAGGCATAGACTACGAAGAGACATTTGCAGCTAGTGGGATTTGAGACACATGACAGGAAGACTCATGTGTGCAAATTAAATAAGGCCTTGTATGAGCTCAGAAGACACCCATGGGATAACACATACATGAGGAGCTTGAATATCACCTAGAGTGATGAAGATATTAACCTTTGCTACAAGGTTGAAGATGAAAGCCTATAGAGGATGAGAAGATCACAGATGGGTGCGAGAAGAAAAAAGTTCAAGATAGAGGATCTTGTTATCCAGTGACCCAAGATGGATACATAAAATATTAGTATCAGAGGAAGATACTTGTCATTCCAATACATAATGTTTCAATGCATAGAGTACGGAAGGTAAAAGGAGAGTGATGCTCCACTTTAGAGGGAGTGACTATAGAAGATCCTGAGGTTCGACATGGTACGGTAGGATGGACATCTTACTGATGGCTCTAGACTTTACTAAGAGTAAAGAGGACTCCAATCTGTGCTTCAAGGTTGAAGGTGGAATACCAGTGATGCTCCTATTATATGTCGATGACTTGTTCTTGAGAGGAAAAGAGGAACTTTTTAGAGTTGCAAGAAGGAGACTTGCTTCCGAGTTCGAGATGAAGGAATTGGATATGATGCACTACTTTCTAGGAATGGGGGTGTGGCAGAATGTGGATGGAATCTCCCTGGGACAAGGGAAGTATGCAATAGAGATACTGAAGAGGTTCGAGATGATGGACTGCAAGGCCATGACCACACCTATGGCATCGAATCCGAAGCTATTGAGTGATGCTTCATCAGAGACGGTTGATGCCACGATGTATCTTCAGATGATTTGTTCCTTGATGTACCTGAAAAATACGAGACCATATATTTGCTTTGCTGTGAATACATTGAGACATGTTCACCTGATGGTTGAAAAGTATGCAGTGAGGTACCTGAAGGGTACAGTTGAGTATGGGCTCAAGTATGATACGAATCAAAAGATTAACCTGGAGGGTTATGTAGAGTCATGTTGTGTAGGAAGTGCCATTGATAGGAAGATCACTTCGAGGTGCTACTTTAGTATGAGATCAGGTGTGATCTCTTGGTTTAGCAGGAAGGAGTCTTGAATGGCGCTGAGTACAACCAAGGAAAAATATGTTGCCACTTTCTCGGCTATTTGGGAGGTAGTATGTTTTTTTTGAAAACTACCATTTGATTTGATTGATCTAACTTGAATTTTTGTATGATGCAGAGAGGAGCAGTGAAGCTCTAGTATGTGATCCAGATCGAGATCTATCAAAAGAGGGAGTTCTAGCATAACCGGTGAGATAGGTTGTCTGAGCATAAAATCCTAGCAAAGCTCGTAGGTGGCTCAGATGTAAATGGTCCTGTAGGTTTTCCTTGGATGTAATCGATCCTGGAGAAGCTCACAGGTTATCCTTGGAAGTAATCAACCCTGATGTGATTCTATGCTAGAAATGGCCATAGTGAAGTTCGAGTACTTTAGGGAGAATCTTGGTGTTCTCTAGATTGAGGTGCCCTCCAAGGGGAGGTGATGAGTCCAAGAGCCTTTTTGACATGGTAGGATTGGTTCCTTCCTTGGTCAAATGTAAGCGTAGAGCGATTTTAACATGGTAGTAGGCTGGGCCTCCCATGGTCAAATGTAAGTGCAGAGTATTTCTGACTGGGTCAGATGTAAGTGTAGATCCTTTCTAACATGGTCAGATATAAGTGCTGGATGAGTCTTTCTGACATGATGAGGTGAGATGTGAGTGTTGAGCCTTTCTGACATGATGAGGTCAGATGTGAGTGCTGGACAAGCCTTTCTAACATGATGAGGTTAGATGTGAGTGCTGGGCCTTTCAGACATGATGTGGTCAGATGTGAGTGCTAGGCCTTTGTGACATGATGAGGTAAGATCTGAGTGCTAGGTGTGCCTTTCTGACATGGTGGTGGATGTGTTCCTCCCATGGTCAGATGTAAGTGTTGGGTGGGCCTTTTTGACTAGGTCAGATACAAGTGCTAAAGAATATGAAGACCTACCTGGAGGCTAGGCCTACAACCAACATGAAAAAGGGATGGCTCTGTAGAACTTCATACGACGAGAAAAATTTAGAGGTAGCACCAATTGATCGAGATGGCGGAAGCAGTAATGATGATGATGATCCAGTGATGATCCATGTTTGATGTTGATCCAGTGATGATCCAGATTTGATGTTGATCCAGTGATGATCCAACTTTGATGTTGATTCGGTGATGATGATCTAGTGATGATCCAGACTTGATGTTGATCTAGTGATGATGATCTAGTGATGATCCAGACTTGATGTTGATCCAGTGATGATGATCTAGTGATGATCTATACTTGATGTTGATATAGAGAAGAAGACCTTTGTTGATGAATTGTGTCAAGATAATACCTTCCTAGTTAAGAGGGAGTGTTGATGTATTTGTAACTTCAGAATGTATTCACTTGTATACATTGTATTTCATTGATCCCCAATGCTCATATTGGGAGAATCACTTGTATTTCCTTGTACCCCAATGTTCCTATCGGGAGAATTACTAAAAGTCATGAGGTAGTCCCCTCTGTTGTAATTCGGGTCATGAGTACCCTAGTTGTGGTTACTCGAGCCTACATAACTGAGTTAGGATTACTCGAGCCTACGTAACTAAGTCAAATATTAAGTGAACAAAAGAATATAAATAGAGAGTGAACCTCTCTATTTGTGACACACACTCACTCAACTGGGGCGCATGAGTGAGAGAGGAAGTGCTGACACAAGTGAGAGAGATCACCTATCAGAGATTATCTTTATGTTTTCGGGTTTTACTTTTTCTACTGGTGCTCATTCTATCTCTGAGGAAGTTGCGGGATTTTATCCTTTATGGTTTCCTCGAGGAAAGTTCTTTGTGTCTCTTGTCTCTTGTGATTATTGTTGTTCATGTTATTCTCTCAGATAAGATCTTAAGATCATATTACTTAAGTGATAAAAATCTAACATTAGATTGGGAAGATAATGTTGCAGTTGAAGCTGCAAATTTTTTTTTGACACATATGCGACAACTTGGAATCCTCGTAATTCCCAGTTATCCACATCTAGGTCACACTATTCTACTACAAATGATCCATGCAGTCTCACATCACCATCGATATTTGCATCAAACTACTTAGCTGACTATGAAGAACTTGTCAATTTTGTTCAAAGGCACACCAGATGTTCAGAGTCAACTTTCCTTCGCAAAAAAGGAACATCTGTTCATTGTCGCTATGGTTTTCCATATGAGCTACACGCTACTTCTTCATTATTCATTGATCCAAATGGATGGAAAACCTACAATCCTGCAAGAAATGATCCAATTTTAAATATTCACAACACTACCATGCTTTCAACATGGAGGGCTAATGTTGATTTCCAACCCGTTCTTTGTAAACATGTTGTTCTCAAATACATTTCAAAGTATGCATCAAAAGCAGAGCCAAAATAAAAAACCTACAATGCAATTCTCTCTCGCCTTGCACATGCTGCACCAAGTGACAACCCCATTCTTCAGCCAATCAAACAATTCCTTGCATAAACAATTGCAGAAAGAGATATTAGTGCATAAGAGACATGTCACATGCTGCAAAAATGCCTCTTGTGCTTTGTAGCCGTCACTTCTTTTCCCTAAACGTGAGCCAAGCTATCTTCCGTCCTGTTTCTAATGACACTAATAACACCCCTGCAATGCCCCCCTTCATTTTTGCTTACATGAAAAGGCCCATTTATATTGAACATCTAACTCTGGTTGAAGCTGCTCATTCTTGGTCTTTCTCGCCTAATAGGAAAAAAATTCCATGGAAACAAAACTTGCATGACAAGATTGTTAGAGTCTATCCACATTTCACTTCCATTCCTCCCTCTGATTCTTCATCTTTTGAATCATTTTGTTGGAGTGAAATTCTTTTATACAAACCTTTTCGGTCCATCCCTCACGATATTGGAACCACAACTTCTGAAATTATTTCTCATTGGCATCACATTCAAATCACATATGTTGTGTGGCATATTCAACATGTAGAAGAAGAACCCTCTACACCTCTATCCAATGATTCAAACTCCAATGCTATTACCTTTCCGTTGCCCCATACCATGGATGAATGGGAACTTGTCTCTCAAATGCGTCCAGGCAATAACATCCAAGTTGATCACCTTGAAATGCTTGGGCATCGTGGATTTGACAAAAATCACAATTGGTCAAATAACAATATACCCACCCATTTGCATGAGACAACAACATCATTCATTGACCTCAATCGCTTGTCCATCCAACTACATGAAGACACCCCATCCTTCTCCAATTCACCTAATTCCTTGTCTCCCACACAATGCATAGCCTTTGACCTTATCATGTCCCATTTAAGAAACACTACATATGCTCAACCACTAAAACGGGTGATTCAAGGTACTGCAGGCAATGAAAATTTTTACCTCA
The DNA here is from genome assembly GCA_001517045.1 of Pseudotsuga menziesii. Classification (NCBI taxonomy): domain Eukaryota; kingdom Viridiplantae; phylum Streptophyta; class Pinopsida; order Pinales; family Pinaceae; genus Pseudotsuga; species Pseudotsuga menziesii. Next base: position 665,908 of record LPNX010778483.1, on the reverse strand, counting down.
TATCTTGACTGAAATTTGCACTTCAAACTGCATATGAAAAAAATCCCTCCCCACTTCTTCTCCTTGCTCCAACTGGTGTTGCTGGTTTTAACATAGATGCATCAACAATGCATTCTACTCTTAGAATACCCATTGGTGAAATGCAACCTCTTGAAGGCCAATCCCTTTCAAAATTTGAAGAATAACTTTTCCATATTCGCTATATTCTCATAGATGAAATGAGATTTATTGGCCCAAAAATGTTAACTCAATTTGATGCATGCTTACGTCAACATTTCCCCTCGAAACGTAGAATCCCATTTGGTAGTTGCTCCATAATTCTTCTTGGTGACTTTAGACAATTGCCTCTTGTAAAATACATCCCCATGTATGCAGACTCATCCGTTGGAACTGCTCTTTGGCGTACATTTGATACTTTTATCATGCTTGAAACAATTTTTCGACAACAAGGAAATAGTCCTTCTGAAACTGCCTTTCGGAAACTCTTGCTAAAACTTCAAAATGCAACCCCAACTATTGAATATTGGGCACTTGTAATGACAAGAACAACCTCATGCCTTTCACATGTCGAAAATTATTCATTTGAACAATCTATCCACTTGTATCCCACAAATAGCTCTGTTGCACTACACAACAAACACATGCTGAAACAACTTAATATGCTAATTGCACATTGATTTGCAGAACAAAGGAACAAAAATTCCCATCAATTTATTGATGACAAACAATTGGCATTAAAGGTCCTTCTTGTTGTTGGTCAACAAGTCATGTTAAATGCTAATTTATGGGTTCAAGCAGGACTTGTTAATGACTCACTTGGAAAAGTCATTGATATTGTCTACAACACAAATGAGCAACCTCCTACCTTGCCATCATTTGTTGTCGTTGAATTCATCCATTACAAAGGACCCTAATGGGATGCTTCTAATCCTACTTATGTTCCAATATCTGTAATAACAAGAGGATCCCGTAGACAACTATCACTTCATATGGAATGGGTTTTAACAATTCATAAAGCCCAAAGTATGACCCTACAAAATGTAACAATAGATATTGTAAAGATCGGTAGACATAGGCTTACATTCACTGCAATATCAAGAGTTACATCTCTTTCAGGCCTACACATATCTCCACCTTTCTCTTTTTCCAGATACTCTCGAATGCAAGGCAATCGATATGTCCAATGTAGGAAACAAGAGGAAAGCTTACTTGCTTTAAAGTCTTTAAAACCAAATTGTGGTTGAAGCTTCTCATTGTCTGCTGTATAATGTACTGTTTTTATTTGGTCACTTGTTGATGTAAAATATCTACTTTTGTTTCAATAAACATCCAAGAAAATTTGAAATATTTCAATTCTAGACTAAACTGTCTCAACAAACTCAAATAGTAACCGTGAGAGTTTTTAAGTAGCCCAGTTATAGTATATAATTGATAGCTAAGAAATAACTAGTCAATGCACATTTGATATATCAAATTTGTAATGCAAAATCAATACATAAATCAACACATTTAATACATCCGCAACCTATAATCAATATACCAAAAATACTGAAGAATAACTCAAAATTGCTCAAACAAATTTAATAAAAAACCATAAATCATTACATAACTAATAGTGTTATCTTATTCAATTGCAAAGCATTACAATGTCGTTCTTCAATAATGGTCATTGCAAAACTGTTCTTTAGGGTTTCAATGATCAAATCCCCAATTGACTAAATCCATATCCAACATTAAACTAGGTTTTGATAATTGAAAAAGATAACCGTAAAAGTGATTTATTTTCTTAACACATAACTATTAAGCTAGCATCAGTCTCTACAACCAGCTTGAAATAAATATCAAAGCAAATATTGTATAAGGTTTAAGAACAAGCTTAAAAATATTCAATGCATCCAAGAAGTAATACTAATTAAAGACAGAAACATAATATATGACATAAGTTAAACAAAAACATTCATTTACGATATATGAAATAGAAGAAAACAAATTTATATATACCAGGTAACATTGGTTTAACATACCAGTAATAATCACCAAGCCAATAAAAATAGAAGAATAACTATAATCTGCTAACAAACATTTTACAAACAACCACAAAACAAAGCACAAATAATTGTAATTTCATTAACATGTAGGACATTCACACATTCTTATGCTTAGTGTCTAAACAACTTATTTGTTCTACTTGCCAAAAATTTCCCTTTAAATAACATTACAAAGTATTACAACAAAAAGTTATTCCCAACGTATAGGGTTCCAAGATCAAACAATTTAATTTTGACCAAGGACGGAACACCACTTGGCATCTAACTCCATCAATAAATTAATGTCCTGGGATTTAGCCTATTCAAAATGAATTTGTGCCCTCAAAACCTCGGACACAATCTCCCTCTTCTTCACTGTTTTCTATTTACCAACATAAACCTCTATCTTAACTATCACAGAATAATGTTTCTCGATCCAACTAGAAATATCTTCCAGCTTAATTTGAGTGAAACCCTCAATTATCTTCTTGGAAACAACAAATGATTGTTTAATTTCATCTAATTTGAGCTTGGGTGTAGATGCTTCTTCATTTGCTTCTAGCATAGTCAACCCTAAAAAATCAAATAAAACATCTGAAGCTTTCCACCTATGCTTGCATGCTTCCTGGCCATCTTCGATGATGCTTCGTACTGCATCGCAAAGGCTTCCCCAAGTTTCAAAAGTCACTTCAACCTTTTTAACCTGAACTTTATCCACTATTGGAATATCCTTTTCTTTGTCTCTCATATGTATTTTCCAACCAGTCACATTTTCCAATGCCTTGATTGCCATAGTTTTTCGAGTATCATGATCCTCGAGAACATGTGACTGTTCTTCAAATGTTTTGTACAGTTTCTGTATTTCACACAACGCTATATACAGGCTAGTCATGCATTGATGATACTGCTCATTTACCCTACAAGCCAACTGTTAGTGTTGAAGATGATGACGCAGCTGAAGATATTTGTAATTGTTTCAATTGATTCTCTAGGGTATAATTCTGATAAGCTTGTTGCTTGTTGACAACCTCTAATTTCTCAAGCTGCTGCTTTAGACTGTTGATTTTTTTTCCCATTCTGTCTCTTTATCTTGATGCTCTTCTTTAAGAAACTTAATATCCTTAAGGTGACATAGAGTCAGATGCATCCAGATCATTTCTTACTTTCTGTAGTTCCTCTTCCTTAGTGAAGAGATCTTTAGTCAATTGCAACACTGAGTTATAGTTAGCACCTACAAAAACTCCAATAGCAGCTGCGGTATTTACTGCTCCTTGCTTTTCATTAGGAGCATCAGTTTTCTAGACATTTTTTTCAAGGGTAGGCACATGTTTGAGCATACCTTCTTTTGTCATCTTTAAACCTTTATTCAAAATGGCCTTCTGCTTCTTGCTCCAACAATAATTCCCTAGGCTAACAACGACATCTTCTCCAAAATCTGCTATCTCTTCTATATTTGAAACAACTTCTTTTTCGGGTGAGCTTGTTGATTGAGGTTGTGATTGTGACACCATAATTTCTACGTTAAGTTCTGATTGTGACACCGGAATTTCTACATTAAGAGGAGAAATGCCCAAGGCTGAAGGAAAGAATATAGATATAAGGGAAGTGGAAGAAGGAGGAATAGAGCTCTTAGTTTCTGCAGAAGGGATAGTAGCTTGAGAAGGATTTTCCACTTGGGAAAAAGGAATACGAAAAGATGTGGTGGAAGGCTCAGATGTATGGGGAGTCAATAAAACACACGGAGAAGGAGGGGTAGTATCACTATCCAATTCTGCTGATACTAACTGGTCTTCATAAGTTTCCTCAACAATAGGTTTTAAATCTACATGGGAAAAATAGGAGTTAGAAAATAAAGGATAAAAAAGATCTCTTGAAAATTGTGAAAGAGACAAAGATGATGTCATTGATGTAATAATATTGGCAGGACAAGTGGGGTTTCCAGCCTCCTCCTCTAGATCACTATCAATATCATGGATCTCAATCTTACGCTCAGATTCAAAGTCAACTTGTTGAATGGGAGAATCTTGGAGAGGCGGTTGCTCTTGAAGGATAGGTGCACCTATCTCCAATCCCTGTTGATCCATGGCTACCTGCTGAGGTACTTGCTCTGTTTGAACCACTAGAAGCCACGTTTTATTCTTCTCTGTCTTAGCTTCAACCTCTTCAACATATGTCCAAAGTTGAGAATTGAGCTTCGCTAAAACTAATTTAAATGATTCCCCTCTTTGAATAACTTCCATCTCTTGCGGAGATTGACCACTACCATAAGTTTCTATCACAACTTTTCCTTTCTCTTTCGACTGTAATGCTGAGGAAGAATTTGTTGTTCCTTGTTGTCTTGCTTCTCTTTCCATGTTTTCCCTATCAAGCTTATCCTCTGCTTCAAATTTCGATCTTCTTTTAGAAAGGGTGGTTTCCTTAATTTCTTTCTGAAATTTGAAAACATGAGATTTTACCTTTGGATCAATGATCTTATCCAATGCTTGTCAAAAATCAACAAATCCCCTGTACATGGAATCATTTGGAAAATCTTCATGTGTATAATTCAACTTAGCCTTCTCTTGAGAAAAAAGGCTAATGATAAAAGCGCTAGGATCATGCATCCTTTTGCAAGCTTCTCCAGGCTTCATAATTGTAATCTCCTTTCCAAGCACAGTTGCATGAGTAGAACTATGTATAACCAAACAATCTAGAGACAAAGGAAACCTAGGCCAACCCTTCCTTTTGTTCTTAGCCAATTTTGGATAAGTGCCATCAATAACCATTTGAAAAGCAAATTCCTGCAACACCATTATGTCTTGAACAATTCTCGGCAACAAATGGAAGGTATTGCTTCCCCAATTCTGAAATAAGAGAAATATCCCCCACGTACCAATCTCCATGAACAACAATTAAATCCCTGGCTTTTGCTGAAAATGCTGGAGCATCGGCTTTGAAAATCATATGATACATGGACCCTAAGAAAAGGTCGTAGATTTCATATATACGATGAACAAAATTATCCTCCCACAAGTTAACACAGTAAATATGAACCAGTGGACAATTCTTCTCCCAATTCCAAACCCAAATTAGGAAATTTCGAAGTCATACAAAAAATGTCCATGACATACGTCGACAAATAAAATTGTTGTTTTTTCCTTTTAGGTATTTTTCAATTTGATGCTACAAGTTAAGAGATAATATTTGAGCCCAATTGAACGACTCACCTGTAAGAATAATGTGCTAGGCTGCTGAAACCCACTTTGATTTGAAATATGTGCAATTGCCTCACCATATAATCAGCAGAACATAGTGGCCAGTAGTGAAAATGGTTCCCTAAACCATGAAATAGGGTAGGCAATAATTGATCCCGCAAGAAACAAAATAGAGTTTGCCATCCATGATTTTACCACCTGTTCGTAATTGAAACGAGATGCTGCTTCATTAAGGAACTTAAGACTTGGTAACTATTTCAGGGGATTGAGAGTGTAAGCCTTAGCAAAAATTTCAGGTCTGAACGAGGCCAAAAAAAATGCCAATGTAATCATTGAAAACTCACTCTTCAGGATTAGCGTGGTCGAGTGCCCACTTCACTGCGTCTGTGTAGGGCATAAATACTGGTCTGGCGGAAATTAGATCGAGCCGTGGACTCTTAATGTTGATGTAAGATGGTTGATCCTGAGGAATAGATGAGAGATCATCATTATCAAAAATTGAATAAATTCTCGACCAATCTAAATACACGTTTTCAAAAATTCACCCACTAGTGTCTGTAAAAATTGCAGCATTTGGATCCTTGGACCTTTGTTCTTGGAGACTCGTTTTTGACCTTGTCTTTCTGGGCATCAAAGAGGCCATTTATGATGGAAATACCGCAATTCTGGTCCAAACTTACTAAACTATACAACCAATGACAAATGTAAGGTGCAACAAAAAGAAAGCACAGTAAATATCAATAGGCATAGTAAAATTGCAGATAAAACAAATAGTAAAAACCTAAAAAATTGAAACACACTATATAGCCAAAACCTCAATGACAAAACAAATCTATATCATGGATCTAGGGAAAAACAAACAGATGAGATCAGGGCGGGAAAGAAAAACTGAATATAAAACCTTTTATTAACACAAACTATAAATTGCAAAAGCAGAAAGCGAAAAGGTAAACTGATAATAAATTTATCAATTTACCTTTCCGCATTTCGCTTTGTGGAAACTCTACCTTGGGGAAATTTGAAACTACTTGTTTAAGAAAAATAAGAGTAATATATTTGAAGCAACCCTTGTTACCTCGGAAAGCTGAAAAATAAAAACTTCAAAGTTTCTATTTCCCCATTCGAGACGAAGATCAATATCAACATTAACATTAACACTAACAATATTTTAGTTCTTATAAAATGATATAATTTTTTTAAGCAAAAATAATATTCTGCTATTGGCTTTCTGCTTTGGAAAGCGGAAAGCGGAAAGACAAACTGATAATCAATTTATCATTTTACCTTTCCGCATTCCGCTTTCCAATGTGGAAAGTGTAAAGGTAAAGTGATAATCAACTTATCAATTTACCTTTCCCCATTCCGCTTTCCAATGCTGAAAGAGGAAAGCAGAAAGCGGAAAGGTAAACTAATAATCAATTTATCAATTTACCTTTCCGCATTTCGCTTTGCGGAAGCTCTACCTTGGGGAAAGTTGAAACTTTTTGTTTACAAAAAATAAGGGTAATATATTTAAAGTGGAACATTGTCAGAAAGATAAATTGATAAATTAATTATCAGTCTACCTTTCCGCTTTCCAAAGTGGAAAGCCAATAGCAGAGTATTGTTTTTGCTTAAGAATTTTATATCATTTTATGAGAACTAAATTATTTTTAGTGTTAAAGTTAATGTTGATATTGATCTCCGTCCCGAATGCGGAAATAGGAACGTGAAACATTGTCATGAACTTTCGCTTTCCGAATTACGGAAGTCCACTTCAAACGAACAATTTCAACTTTCCCCAAGGTAGAATTTCCGCAAAGTGGAATCTGGAAAGGTAACTATGACAACGTTGCCTGTTAAAACCACAAAGAAAATTCATTGACGACGTTGTGTGTTTTGAATGCCTTTGGTGGATTGCGGAAAACTATTTTTTCAAAGAATTATGTCCATCTCGCATCCCGCAACCCGCAATGCGGATTGCATGATCTTGAAGTTTATAATTTGTCAATTTTTTCATCCTGCAACCAGCATCCCGCAAATTGCAGGTTGTGGGAAGACGCAACAAAAATCACACAATAAATCAATTCCCACAACCCGCATCCCACAATTTCATGAAAATTACGGGTTTCCAAAAGATGCCACAAAAATCACACAATAAATCACTTCCCCCTACCCGCATCCCGCAATTTATCTTGCATCCCGCAACCCGCAATGCGGATTGTGTGATCTTGAAGTTTATAATTTGTCAATTTTTTCATCCTGCAACCAGCATCCCACAAATTGCGGGTTGCGGGAAGACGCAACAAAAATCACACAATAAATCACTTCCCACAACCCGCATCCTGCAATTTTCTGCAAATTGTGGGTTGCGAGAAGACGCCACAAAAATCACACAATAAATCACTTCTCACAACCTGCATCCCACAATTTGTGGGATGTGGGTAGGGGGAAGTGATTTATTGTGTGATTTTTGTTGAGTGTTCCCACAACCTGATTGCAGGATGCAGGATGCAGGAAGTGATTTATTTTTTTATTTTTGTTGCGTGTTCTCGCAACCCGCATCCCCCAATTGCGGGATGTGGGATGTGAGATGACAAAAGTACCGAAGTTATATTCAATCTCCATAATTTGTCAAGTTTTTCATCCCGCAACCCGCATCCCGCAAACTGTGGGTTGGGAGTTGCGGGAACACGAAACAAAAATTAAAAAATAAATCACTTCCCACAATCTGTATCCCACACAAAAAATCAAAGAATTCAACTAAGTTAAATCATAGAAACCATGATAAATATTATGGGGACCCCCAAAACGAATTGAAGGATCTAGAAATATTACCTTGCATGTAACATTGGGGTTCTCATGTTTCGGATAAAGCATGGTGTAATACCCTGGTTTTAATCCCCGCTTGCATTAAAATAAATAGGATACATATGTTGTAAATAATCTTGGTGCGGAGCTCAAGGCCAAGGCCCCACCATGGATTTGGTCATGTTGTGTTTTTTATTAGGAATGGTCACCGATGGTATATCGGGACATGCGGCATATATTTAGTTATGGCATCATGTAAACACGCTTTTTAATTAAACAACTCAACCGGCTATGTTCGCAGCAACTAAACTGAGAAAGGACATGATTCCAAAGGATAAGGAAAAAGGGGGGGGGATGTGGAACATTGAGTCACGAGGAAAAAATTCTATGTGTCGCCACCTCCCTTGGTTAATTTTCCGTTTGTTAGCTGAGGCAGTGATTGGTTGGCAAGCAGACCACTACCATGCCATGCTTTCTCTCCTCTCCATGACGTGGGAACCGTTTCTTTTCCACTCCCTTGGATCTTGGCCGTTCGTCTTCCTCATGCAGGATGGGGGAATAAAACGTTTTACCAACCATTGTGTGGGGGTTCGCCCTCTCTCTCTCGCGCTGATTGCTGGTCTGTAATTCGTTTTTCTTCCATCCACACAGAGAACCGATTTTTGCCTCTACGCATTGGACTGTGTGCTTTTTTCGTTCACCATTCGGACCGCAGTGGAAATTATTGGGATTGCTTTTCCACGAATTGATGGAACCGGGGGTGATTCTTCCTGTGAATCTGCATTGAACTGTGTATGTTGGCCATGAATTTTGATCATTTTCCGATCTGTGTAAGTTTCCTAGCGATAGTATTGAAGGTTGGATAGTTGCGGGTTCATCGGATTGGTCCCTGGACTATTTTTGGGTTGGTGAATGATGACTTGAGATGCTTGACAATCCTGGTGGAATGAGAACCACATGGACAGAGCTATTGAGCTAGATTTCTTCTCCACAACCCCTGAAGAGCACTGGAGGGAAGATCAGGGTCTGAGGGACTGCATTGCAGAGAAGGGGCTGACTTCCTTGTGTTGGGTGTGTGTGGGTGTTCTAGAATCCAGGATGGTTCTGGTGTTGGTGTCCACAGCTCTTCAGTGAGCTCACCAACTTAGCCTTAGCCCTTCCCAGCTCCTGTTCACCTGATAAACTCAACTGTGTTGGCTTGGCTGAACTATGTACCCTTGTTGTGTTGTTATTCCTTGCTATGTGTAAGCCTGTTAGTTCCTTATTCCTTGGGGAGTCATGCCCGGCTCGGGGGTGGCAGCATTGCTGAAAGATCTAGGAGCGTGCTAGCCTATGGTTGGGTGGAACGTTGCAGTGACATAGCTGGTTGCAGAACGATTTCTTTATAAAGATAAGTAATCTTCTCTATTTTACTTCTGCAATCCATGTACTGTTAATGATCATGATGAACATGTTGAATGCTTGTATGAATGTATGTTACTTCTGCTATGTATGATAAATAATCCTGTATGCATGTTTTAGTTCAAGCATTTTATTTCAGCATTTCAACAATGATAATGAATGTACATGTTCATGGGGCTAGATGCCCAAATGTTTTGGTGTGTAGTAGCGTCCTCTTCGCCGGTCGAAGGGTCGGGGACGTTACAGCATGGTATCAGAGCTCATGTTGCAAGCATGGGCCTGAATGAGCCTTGAATGATGTAGTGAAAGAGGTAGTGTTCCTTTCTGCCCACCAGAATCAGACTGGAAAAATTCAAAAAAAAATGGTCTAAGTGTTGGAGCAGTCGGAAGAGGCAACGGGAAAGACTTTCGCCATTGCGGAAGAGCTAGGCGGAAAGACTTCCGCCGCTGCGGAAGCATGCCCGACGGAACGGTTGGAAGAAATCCGAAAAGAGAATTTGTCTAAGTGTTCCCCATCGAAACAATTAACGAAGTGGAATTCCGTCGTTGCGGAAGAGTTAGCGAAGTGGAATTCCGCCGTTGCGGAAGCGGAAGGCACTAGCCTTCTGAAGTGCAAAGACCACCGACGCACGAAGTTAAAATTTCTTTAAGAAAAGAGCGACCAATCGAAAGAGAAAATGGTTTGTGCGCCGCCATTGCGGAAGCCAAAAGCACTAAGGCTTTCGACCAGAAAGACCGCCGACGCCGAAAAGTTTAAAATTGTTCTAAGTACGTGCCGATCGGAAGAAGTTAGTGTTTGGCGTGCCGCCGTTGCGGAAGCCAAAATCACTAGACTTCCAATGTGGGAAGACAGTCGACGCCGCGAGGAATTTAAATTTTTCTAAGTGGTTTGGCGCCTGTCGGAAGGAATTAGTGTTTGGCGTGCCGCCGTTGCGGAAGCCAAAGGCACTAAGCTTCCGATGTGGAAAGAGCGCCGACGCTGAAAGTTAAAAATTTCTCTAAAGCTAAAATCGGAAGAAGAAAGTGTTTCGTGAGCCGCCGTTGCGGAAGCGAAAGCACTCAGTCTTCCGACGATAAAGACTGCCGACGCTGCAATCGGAAGAAATAGTGGAAGCGGGAGCCAATTCTGCGGAAGAAATAGTGGTTCCAAGAGCCGATTCTGTGGAAGAAATAGTGGAAGCGGGAGCCGATTCAGCGGAGGAATTAGTTGTTTCGAGAGCCAATTCAACGGAAAGATTAGATGGTAAGAGACCCGATTGAATAAAGGAAAATTCAGCTGTTTTCGGGGGAATTTTTAGTGGTGTTTCAGTAAATTTTTAGGGCCAAAAAGGAAGAAAAATTCTATGCTTTGGGAAAACTTGTAATGTTATAATTACCGAGAGAAGGTAAGTAATGCTGGTTTATGTCAATATTATGCATCTAACATTTGTGTTATTAACACGTTTGCAGAATCATAGTCACTTTCAAGAGAAACATTCCGGATAGTGCAGTTTGATAAGTAAGTGGTGGTCAGTCATGAGATCCCAGGATGGGTATGATGCTCGAGATTCTTACGAGCAAGCAGAAGATGCCATGGTAGAAAATGTCCATAATAGGAATGATGACATTGAGTCCAATGGGAGGAGATTCCAAGAGACACCGTCAGATGTTGCAGCCACCATGAGAAGCTTAATAAAAGCCCAGGAAGAGCAACATCAGTTGAATGCTGCCATATTGGAAAGTTTGACAGACTTGCAGAAAAAGATAGATTCTGGACGAGGTACATTAAAAGGAAATAAGAGCAGCACTAGGAGAAGGAGAAGGACTTCCAGTGGATCATCTGACTCCGAAGAATCCAGTGGAGATACAAGCTCCTCTCCTCATAAAAGGAAAAGAAGAAGACACCTTAAGGATCGCTCTCGAGATGAGTTTAGGAAAGCTAAACCTCCTACATTTGATGGTGAGATAAAGACTGGACAAGAGGTTGAAGCTTGGCTTCTTGGGATAAAGAATTAATTTCAGGTGCAGGATTATTCAGGAAACATGAAGGCACGAGTTGCCATATTCAATTTGAATGGAAGGGCATCCATTTGGTGGGAACACTTCAAGCAAGTAAAGAGGATCAGTGAAGGAGACTTAAGTGGAAACAGTTCAAGAAGTATTTCAAGCAGAAATACCTCTCTGACCAGTATTATGATGACAAGATTAAGGAGTTCCATGAGCTAAGATTGGGACAGCAAACCATGAATGAATATACAAATAAGTATTTGGAGCTGTTGAGGTATGTCCGGTACATTAGAGATGAAAAAGTGAAGGTCCAACGGTTCCTAAGTGGATTGCCTCAAGCTTACAAAGATAGAATTGAGTTCTATGAGCCTAGAACTCTTAAAGAAGCAATAAGAAAAGCTAAGTATTGCTATGAACAAAGTAAAGGAAAACTTGATTACCATAAGACATGGAAGGACAAGAAGAATGAAAAGTTGGACCAAAGAAAGAAAGGTTTCAAACCTTCTCAATTTAGGAATTAGCAGAAGCAGCCATCCCAAGCTGCGAGTGATCCAGTTGGAGTGACAAGTGGAAAGCCTAAAGAGCCACATCTGAATAAAGGTCCACTCAAATGTTGGAAATGTGAAGGACCTCACTTGCGTAGAAATTGTCCACTCGAGAATGAGAATGCAAGGCTAGCTTACAATATTCAAGAAGCAGAAATAGTGGGTCAGGTAGTGTTAACACCCAAAAATGGTTAACTACCTCATCTACCCCACTACATGGCTCATTTGTCCATTTGCCTACCATATTTCCCTGAAAATCCCACTAAAAAGCCTCCAAAATGCCTAAAACGCCTCCAAAAGGCCATAAAACCATCTAAAAAGCCTCCAAAAGGCCTAAAATGCCTCCAAAAGGCCAAAAAACCCCTTTTTCCTCCAAAAATATCCAAAATTCCTCTAAAAATAGCAAAAATCCCCAAAAGGGAAGAAAAAATATAAAATAATGAGGAAAAGGAGGAAAAAACCCTAAACAAGCTGCCCTAAACCATATGGTTTCCAAAACCGTGGGCTAGCACTCCACCACTAAAAAACTATAAATAAGTGGTGGAGACCCCTCATTTCACGTCCATTGTCATAAGCATCCTGCCTCTGCCGAAATTATTCTCGAAACCCTAGCTTACCATCAAGCTACTTTCACCATTGAGAACTCTTTTTGGCCCATTTCCACCACCGGAGAAGGTAAAGAAGCAGCTTGGAGCTCGAAGCCACCGACATCGGACCAGCGCAACGGACTCCACCAACCTCCTCATTGGAGGTAATATCAATAAAAATCACCATTATATATTTCTTTACTGTTTGCTTCATGTTATTTACTTTTTACTGCTTTAGCTTAGTCTTTGTTTCAGTTTATCTTTGTTTACATCATTGAACTGCTACTAAGGATTCCAGATTCCTTAGTAGGTGCTCATTAGCACAAGCTAGGGTGAAAACCCTAGCTACAGTTTTGGCGACTCCACTATCTTTTTAAAGTTATTTTTTCCGTACTGTACTTTCGGCTGTCGTTTTCGGCCGCCGGAAACCACGTTTTTTCCTTCCGCAGTCGCGGCCCGACCGCACATTTCAGGCCCTAACCTGCGACCAGCCCGCCGCTATCAGCCATTTTCCTGCGTCCTGGACGCGTTTTTGAACTTTTCCAGTTGCGCCCCGACCGCGTTTTTTCATCCCACAGTCGCGATCCAACCGTGCCTGTTCATAACATAGGCGCGCTCCGACCGCCGCTGTCAGCCCGAATCCCGCGACCTAGACCGCGCCTGTTTCCTCTAAACCTGCGATCTGCGTGCGACTGTTGCCTTCAAACCCGCGGTCCGACCGCGTGAGTCCGCCCCATACCCGCGGTCCGCGAACTTTTTTTTGACTTTATTTCCGCGCCGAAACCCAGCCACTTTGCCTCCAGTTTTCCTGCACCCGCACAGCCACCTGTACCACTTGCAGACCTACATCCATTTCTGTCCCTT
>LPNX010778483.1:560676-642008 GCA_001517045.1 Pseudotsuga menziesii | reverse complement strand
GTGCCATTCCATCAATACAGAGTCTTCTTATTTGCTTTCAGACTCCGTAAAATTGAAAGCAACCATGAGCATGAACTGTCCTGGGCTCGTAAAATCCACCGGACAGTACGATTTTATATCCACACTTCTTCAAGTTCCCTAACCCTTGAAGCACTCCCCCCGCGCCTTTTGGTGCTCTGATCGATCATCTCGGCAGCACCCCCAGTCAGGTCGCCTTTGTTCAGAGTATTCTGCAGTCTCCTACCATTTTGACCACAGCTTGAGTCCCTCTCAGCCCATTCACCTTCAGATGCTATACCGATATGATTCCTTTACCCCCAGTCAGTTTCATATGCTGCCCGATCATCCCCGCCATCATACTCTGAACAAAGGAAGTTTGAGTCCACCTACTCTACTTTCCCAGTTATTTCCCCCAGTTTCTCACTCCTGACATCAGCACTATCACCTTTCGGTTTTGCACCTCGCGCTCCTGTCAAGGACACATCATTGCCTTGATAGTTGCAGGTCTCCCTCTGTCGACGACAACCCCTCTATTCCAGAGGATAGACCCAGAGGTCCCTGCGTCTTGGACCCATCACCATCTGTGGTGAGTGCCTACGGACCATTTTGAAAGGAATCATCATTGCCTCTCTGAATGGTTGTTTCTCACATGCTCGACTTCAGTACCTTATTCCCATCGTTGAGAATCGCGCAGGATATATATCCTTTTCATTCTGTGTCGAAGACCCCGGATTCCCCCCCGACTCTAGCACATTGGTGAGTCACTTCGGAACACCCAGTTATATGTTCCCGTGGATGTCCGGGCTGCGTTGGCGATTGTATTCGGAAGCCATTCAGTTCTATGCTTCTTTGAGTACCCAGTTCAGTTCCAGATCAGTGTACCATTACGAGTGTGACCCTTCTCACTCTGCTCCAGCAGCGCATCAGTTCCTTCAGAACCACATTCAGTAGCACTGCTGCCATTCCAGTATATCAGTTTTTTCAGCTCAGACATGGTCAGCTCAGCAGTATGATCCAGATTTGTGTCCCTTCCGGGCACTCATGATATGTACAGTGATCATCTACTATAGGTCCCTCATTCTGGGCCTCACAGTTATTTTTCTGTATCTTGATACGAGCATGGGAATGCCCGCCTCGTCATCATATTGAGATTTTTTCCTCATCCAGTATTTGAGGACCATTTATATTGCTATGTTATATCTTGATACGAGCATGGGAATGCCCGCCTCGTCCATATTATCAGATGTTCCCTCATCCATTATTGAGGTTATGTACTTTCCAGTCCTTGCAGGTGGTTCGAGATCGGTGTCCCAGATTTCAGTTGCTTTTTTCTCTTCTCCACACCCCAAGCAAACCATATATGACTTATGATGTCCATCGGCCATACGATGAGCTCCTGCCCTCGCACATCAGGGGGCAATCTGTTAACACCCAAAAATGGTTAACTACCTCATCTACCCCACTACATGGCTCATTTTTCCATTTGCTTACCATATTTCCCTGAAAATCCCACTAAAAAGCCTCCAAAAGGCCTAAAACGCCTCCAAAAGGCCATAAAACCATCTAAAAAGCCTCCAAAATGCCTAAAATGCCTCCAAAAGGCCAAAAAACCCCTTTTTCCTCCAAAAATATCCAAAATTCCTCTAAAAATAGCAAAAATCCCCAAAAGGGAAGAAAAAATATAAAATAATGAGGAAAAGGAGGAAAAAACCCTAAACAAGCTGCCCTAAACCATATGGTTTCCAAAACCATGGGCTAGCACTCCACCACTAAAAAACTATAAATAAGTGGTGGAGACCCCTCATTTAACATCCATTATCATAAGCATCCTGCCTCTGCCGAAATTATTCTCGAAACCCTAGCTTACCATCAAGCTACTTTCACCATTGAGAACTCTTTTTGGCCCATTTCCACCACTGGAGAAGGTAAAGAAGCAGCTTGGAGCTCGAAGCCACCGACATCGGACCAGCGCAACAGACTCCACCAACCTCCTCATTGGAGGTAATATCAATAAAAATCACCATTATATATTTCTTTACTGTTTGCTTCATGTTATTTACTTTTTACTGCTTTAGCTTAGTCTTTGTTTCAGTTTATCTTTGTTTACATCATTGAACTGCTACTAAGGATTCCAGATTCCTTAGTAGGTGCTCATTAGCACAAGCTAGGGTGAAAACCCTAGCTACAGGTAGCAAGGGCAGTCCCTAGGATTTATGCTGCACTGGAAGACCGCCAGGCAGATCACCAGTCAACTGTGGTGGAAGTAGCAGATAAGATTGTTGAGCAATCTATTTCTATTTTGATTGACCCTGGTTCTACGCACAATTACATTACCCCTAGAGTAGTGGATATTTGTGCTTTTAAGAAGGTAAAGCATAGGAAGTCTTGGTTAGTTCAGCTAGCCACTGGAACTAAGAGAAAGGTCAGTGAAGTGGTAGAGAAATGTCCATTGGTCATGGATGGGTTGGTCACTTGTGTAGATCTGAATGTTCTACCGCTTGGTTCCTATGATGTTCTCATTGGGATGGATTGGTTAGAAGCTCACAGGGTGAAGCTTGACTGTTACAATAAGACTTTTGAATGCATTACTGAAGATGGGAACCTAGAAGTTGTGAGAGGCATTCCAAAGGTGATTTCAGTATGACAGGCTTCAACAATGCAGTTAAAGAAGTTCTGTAGGAAGGGTTGCCAGTTGTATGCAGCCCATATTCTGGAGACATCAGGAGATGAAGCTCCTAGGTTGGAGGACTATCAGGTGTTACAGGAATTCAGGGATGTGTTTCCTGATGAGATTCCAGGGCTTCCTCCAAAGAGGGACATTGATTTCACTATTGAACTTGTGCCAGGATCAGCCCCAGTGTCCAAGGCACCCTACAGAATGAGTACATCGGAGATGCTAGAGTTGAAGATGCAACTGCAAGAGTTGTTGGAAAAGAAGTATATCCGACCGAGTGTATCTCCTTAGGGAGCACCAGTTCTTTTTGTAAAGAAGAAAGATGGTAAACTCAGGTTGTGTATTGATTACAGACAATTGAACAAGGTTACGGTGAAGAATAAATATCCGTTGCCTAGGATTGATGACCTCTTTGATCAAATGAGAGGAGCGAAGGTATTTTCCAATATTGACTTGAGGTATGGGTACCATCAGGTAAGGATCAAGGATGAAGACATTCATAAGACAACCTTCAGGACAAGGTATGGGCATTATGAGTTTGTAGTGGTACCATTTGGGCTCACAAATGCACCAGCTACATTTATGTGCCTTATGAATAGTGTCTTTAGCAAGTATTTGGACATGTTTGTTATTGTTTTCCTTGATGACATTCTTGTTTACTCTAAGAATGAGGAAGAACATGAAGAGCATTTGAGATTGACATTACAATTGCTCAGGGAGCACCAGTTGTATCCAAAACTAAGCAAGTGTGACTTCTATAGAGATAGAATTCAGTACTTGGGTCACATTATCTCAGAGGAGGGTATATCTGTGGACCCTGAAAAGATTGAAACCATTATGAATTGGCCTACTCCAAGAAATGTGACAGATGTAAGATCTTTTATGGGACTTGCAGGATACTACAGGAGATTCATTGAGGTATTCTCCAAAGTTGCACATGCCATCACTTCTTTGCAAAAGAAGGGGATGAAGTTCGCATGGACATCGAGGTGTGAAGAAAGCTTCCAGCAGTTGAAGAATCTTCTCACCAGTGCACTAGTATTGAAGGTTGCAGATCCAGAGAAAGATTTTGTGGTGTGTACCGATGCATGCGGACAAGGGCTTGGAGGAGTCCTTATGCAGTACAACCATGTGATCTGTTATGAGTCAAGAAAGCTGAAGGAACATGAGAAAAACTATGCCACTCATGATCTAGAGCTTACAGCCATAGTACATGCTCTCAATATGTGGAGGCATTACTTGATGGGCAGAAGATTTGAGCTCAGAACAGATCACTGTGGACTGAAGTATCTATTTGACCATCCTACTCTGAATGTTAGGCAAGCAAGATGGCTAGAATTTTTATGTGAGTTTGATTTTGAAATCAAGCACATAAAGGGAAAGGAAAATAAGGTAGCTGATGCACTCAATAGGAAGGTACAGGAAATGCATGTGGCATCTCTTAGTATTTGCCAATCAAATTTGAGGCAGCAGATTTTTAATCATGTTGCCAGAGACGAATTGTATGAGCAGGTAAAAGACAAATTGCAGCAGCAAAGTATTGAGAAGAGGTATGAGGGATATAAGTTGGAAGAAGATGGGCTTCTCACTTATAAAGGTAGAATTTATATTCCAGATGTAGCATATTTGAGGAGAGTTGTTATAGATGAAATCCATCAGGCTCCGTATTCTGGTCACCCAGGATATCAGAAGACAATCGCTACAGCTAGAAAGCAGTACTTTTGGTCGGGAATGAAAAAGGGTATGGATGAGTACATTTCCAGGTGTATGAAATGTCAACAGGTAAAGTTTGAGCATCAACATCCAGCAGGCTTGTTGCAGCCTTTGCCAGTTCCGGAATGGAAATGGGAAGTTATTTCCATGGATTTTATTACAGGATTTCCAATGACTTGGAGACAACATGATTCTATCATGGTTGTGGTAAACAAGTTGACTAAGGCAGCACATTTTATACCAGTGAAGTCTATGCACAAGACTGATGACATTGCAAAGATCTTCATGAAGGAGATTTTTAAATTGCATGGATTACCTAAGGCAATAGTTTCTGACAGAGATGTCAAGTTCACTTCCAACTTTTGGAAGTGGTTGTTTGCAGATTTGGGTACAAAGTTAAACTTCAGCATTGCATACCATCCTCAGACAGAGAGTGTTAATCAGGTGCTTAAAGACATGCTTCGCATGTATGTGATGGACAAACAAACCAAGTGGGAAGATTACTTGCACTTGGTAGAGTTTGCTTATAACAATGGACAGCAAGCATCCTTGGGGATGAGTCTGTATGAAGCTTTGTATGGAAGACGGTGCAGGACACCAGTGACTTGGGATAACCCGGTGAATAGAATTGTGCTTGGGCCAGAATTGCTCAAGGAGATGGAGCAAGAAGTTGTAAAGATTAGGCATACTTTGAAAGCAGCACAGGACAGACAGAAAAGCTATGCAGATAAGCATAGGGTGAACAAGGAGTTCAGTGTTGGGGATCATGTTTACCTCAGAGTGAGGGCAAAGAAAAGTTCCTTGAAGCTTGGAAGTTGTCACCTAGATATTGTGGGCCATTTGAAGTACTTGAGAGGATAGGGCCTGTTGCATATAAACTTGCATTGCCTGCTAATACTAGAGCTCATAATGTTTTTCATGTTTCTTTGCTTAAGAAATATGTACATGATCCTAACCATGTGATAAATTGGGATGTGATTCAGGTGGACCCTGAGGGAGAATTCCAAATCGAGCCAATGCGCATCCTCGATAGGAAGGTCACAATGCTCCGGAACCGAGCCATAGGGCAGGTAAAGGTGCAGTGGGAGCATTACGGACCTGAAGAGGCTACGTGGGAGCTGGAGGATGCCATGCGATTGGCACATCCATTTTTTGTTCAATCCTGCGGAACACTGAGGCAGTACCAGTGTAGCATTTTGTTCAAATTTTGTAAAGCACTAAGGACAGTGCTATTTAAGGGGGAGGGGAATGTAATACCCCAGTTTTAATCCCCGCTTGCATTAAAATATATAGGATACATATGTTGTAAATAATCTTGGTGCGGAGCTCAAGGCCAAGGCCCCACCATGGAATTGGTCATGTTGTGTTTTTTATTAGGAATGGTCACTGATGGTATATTGGGACATGCGGCATATATTTAATTATGGCATCATGTAAACACGCTTTTTAATTAAACAACTCAACCAGCTATGTTCGCAGCAACTAAACTGAGAAAGGGCATGATTCCAAAGGATAAGGAAAAAGGGGGGGGGATGTGGAACATTGAGTCACGAGGAAAAAAGTCTATGTGTCGCCACCTCCCTTGGTTAATTTTCCGTTTGTTAGCTAAGGCAGCGATTGGCTGGCAAGCAGACCACTACCACGCCACGCTTGCTCTCCTCTCCATGACGTGGGAACCGTTTCTTCCCCACTCCCTCGGATCTTGGCCGTTCGTCTTCCTCATGCAGGACGGGGGAATAAAAAGTTTTACCAACCGTTGTGTGGGGGTTCGCCCTCTCTCTCTCGCGATGATTGCCGGTCTGTAACTCGTTTTTCTTCCATCCACACAGAGAATCGATTTTTGCCTCTACGCATTGGACTGTGTACTGTTTTCTTTCACCATTCGGACCGCAGTGGAAATTATTGGGATTGCTTTTCCACGAATTGATGGAACCGGGGGTGATTCTTCCTATGAATCCGCGTTGAACTGTGTATGTTGGCCGTGACTTTTGATCATTTTCCGATCTGTGTAAGTTTCCCAGTGATAGTATTGAAGGTTGGATAGCTGTGGGTTCATCGGATTGGTCCCTGAACTATTTTTGGGTTGGTGAATGATGGCTTGAGATGCTTGACAAACCTGGTGGAATGAGAACCACACGGACAGAGCTATTGAGCTGGATTTCTTCTCCATAACCCCTGAAGAGCACTGGAGGGAAGATCAGGGTCTAAGGGACTGCATTGCAGAGAAGGGGCTGACTTCCTTATGTTGGGTGTGTGTGGGTGTTTTAGAATCCAGGCTGGTTCTGGTGTTGGTGTCCGTAGCTCTTCAGTGAGCTCACCAGCTTAGCCTTAGCCTTTCCCAGCTCCTGTTTGCCTGATAAACACAACTATGTTGGCTTGGATGAACTGTGTACCCTTGTTGTGTTGTTATTCCTTGCTATGTGTAAGCCTGTTAGTTCCTTATTCCTTGGGGAGTCATAC
This sequence comes from Pseudotsuga menziesii, assembly GCA_001517045.1. NCBI lineage: Eukaryota > Viridiplantae > Streptophyta > Pinopsida > Pinales > Pinaceae > Pseudotsuga > Pseudotsuga menziesii. Next base: position 635,161 of record LPNX010778483.1, on the reverse strand, counting down.
CCAACTCGGGGGTGGCAGCATTGCTGAAAGATATAGGAGCGTGCTAGCCTATGGTTGGGTGGAACGTTGCAGCGACATAGCTGGTTGCGGAACGATTTCTTTATAAAGATAAGTAATCTTCTCTATTTTACTTCTACAATCCATGTACTGTTAATGATCATGATGAACATGTTGAATGCTTGTATGAATGTATGTTACTTTCGCTGTGTATGATAAATAATCCTGTATGCATGCTTTAGTTCAAGCATTTTATTTCAGTATTTCAACAATGATAATGAATGTACACGTTCATGAAGCTATATGCCCAAATTTTTTGGTGTGTAGTAGCATCCTCTTCACCGGTCGAAGGGTCGGGGACGTTACACATGGGATCTGTTTACCTTTCCACTTTCCGCTTTCCTCTTTCAGCATTGCAATGTGAAATGGGAAAGGTACCTTGATAAATTGATTATCACTTTACCTTTCTGCTTTCTACATTGCACTTTTTCGATTTCCATTCCAGGTTTCGGAAGTAGGCTCCTCAACTTCCAATCTCCACAAATTCAATCTTTTCCTGATCTCTTAGGGTTTCTCCACTTGGTGAGATCTCTTAGGAGTTCTCCTTTGGTTTCAAGGTCTATAAACGAACGATGCCAACACGAAAATTCTATTGCAGAGAATTTGTTGTGGTAAAGATTCAATATTTTTTCCCTCTTGATGTTCCTAGAAAACTATTTTTTTCAAAGAAGTATGTCCTTCCTGCATCCCTCATCCCACAACCTGCAATCTGGATTGCGTGATCTTGAAGTTTATAAATTTTCAGGTTTTTTCAACCCTCATCCCGCAAATTGTGGGTTGCAGGAACACGCAACAAAATTCACAAAATAAATCACTTCCCGCAATTTGCAGGATGCGGGAAGTTGTACAGAAGTTTTAGTCAATCAATTTGCAGGATGCGGGTTGTGGGAAGTTGTACCGAAGTTTTATTCAATCTCCATAATTTGTAAGTTTGTCACCCCGCAACCCGCAAATTCAATCTTTTCCTGATCTATCAGGGTTTCTCCACATGGCGAGATCTCTTAGGATTTCTCCTTCGGTTTTGAGGTCTATAAATGAACAATGCCAACACAAAAAGTCTATTGTTGCCAATTTTTTTGTTGCGTTAAAGATTCAATATTTGTTTACGACAAGCTTCCCAAGCAGTGCAAGGATATATTCATCGACATTTGTTCATTTTTTTGAAGGATGGGAGTGGAACACGGTAGCGGATATTTTTGGAAATTCTGCCCCTAAACAAGTTAGAATGTAGAGCACTTGTGACGAGAGGCACAAATGGGGTTGTAAATTTACACGACGTCATTTTGAAGGTCAGTCAAAGAAAAACCGAGGGAATGAGATTGAGATTCACTACAACCAGTGAGCTATAAAACGAGGGTGAAAAGGCACTAAATCAATGAATCTCAAAAGAAAACCATACACACTTTTGTTTTATACCATGTCTATAATGTCATGCACAATTAACTAAATAATTGACATGCATGTTATTCAATGGATTAAGTTCAAAACAGAGTTCAAGAGAAAAATAATTCTGTTTTATTACAGTGAATTGTACAGGTACATATACATCAATGGATCAATTTCCAGATCCTACAATCGAGCTGCCGATCCTACAGTCATGATGCAGATCCTATAATCAAGCTGCAGATCCTAAAAAAGGATAGGAAACAACCATCTATAGGATAGGAAAAAATTATAGAGAGAATAGGAAAGAATGGGTAAGAATAGGAAAGAATCAGTCCATATCGCAACACTCCCCCTCAAGTTGGTGCATTGATGTCACACATGCCCAACTTGCCCAAAAACTTTGAGAACACTCGACTTGAAACTAATTTGGTGAGAATATCGACCAACTGATCCTCTGATCGAATCTTAGGCAACTCCATGATCTCCTGATCCAACTTCTCCTTAATGAAGAATCTATCTACCTCCACATGTTTTGTTCGATCATGTTGAACCGGATTATGAGCAATATCGCATGCTGCTTTATTATCACAATACAGTCGAATTGGATGCCTAGGAGGATAGCCCAAATCTTTGAGGAAAAGTCTTAGCCACAATGCTTCACATACTCTAAGTGCCATAACTCTAAATTCAGCCTTTGCACTTGATCAGGAAACAACATTCTATTTTTTGCTTCTCCACGTAGCAAGGTTACCTCCTACAATGGTGAAATAACCTGAAGTAGAACGCCTATCATCGACTGCTCCAACCCAGTCAGCATCAGTATATGCATCCACGCTTTGAAAATCTTCATATTTAGTGAATAAAATTCCTTTTCTAGGAGCAGATTTCAGATATCTCAGAATGTGCATAATTGCATTCATGTGTTGCTCACCAGGATTATGCATAAACTGGATAACAATACTCAAAGCATAGGCAAGGTCCGGCCTTGTGTGTGTTAAGTACATTAATCTTCCTACAAGTCTTTGGTATCTCCCCTTATCAACTAGTACCTGATCAGACCCAACACATAACTTCAATCCTTCTTCCATTGGTGTATCAGCGGGTTGACATGCTGACATACCAGTTTCCTATAACAAGTCTAAGGCATATTTCCTTTGAGATAGAAAAATCCCTTTGTCAGATTGAGACTCTTCGATCCCAAGGAAATATTTCAAGGGGCCGAGGTCTTTCATTTCAAATTCTCTAGACAAGTAATCCTGTAGAGCCTCCCTTTCTTTGGGAGCATTTCTTGTAACCACCATGTCATCCACATATACAATACGTGCAGTTATCTTACCCTGTTGTTTCTTCAAGAATAAAGTGTGGTCTGAGTTGGTTTGACAGTAACCAAAGGATTTCATAGATTTTGTGAACCTTCCAAACCATGCTCTTAGATACTATTTCAACCCATACAGTGACTTATTTAATCTGCACACCTTTCGACTATGCGTTTTTGGTATCATGCATGCTGGTGGGAGTTCCATGTAAACTTCTTCGGACAACTCGCCATGTAGAAAGGCGTTTTTCACATCAAACTGTTGTAATGGCCAACCCAAGTTTGCAGCAAGAGACAACAAGACTCGTACTGTATTGATTTTAGCTATAGGTGTAAATGTCTCTGTATAATTGATCCCATAGGTTTGGGTGTATCCTTTTGCCACCAGTCTCGCCTTAAAGCGTTCAATTGCACCATCTTCTTTGTACTTCACAATGTAAACCCATCGACATCCGATTGGTTTCTTTCTTGGTGAACGATCAACAAGTTCCCAGGTTTTATTCTCCTACAAGGATTTCAACTCCTCATTCATAGCGGCTTTCTACCTTGGGTCAGCTAAGGCTTCCTGCACATTGTTAGGAATAGATACAGTAGATAACTGATTTACAAATGACTGATTTGATTCTGACAAACGATGGTTAGACACATAATGACTCATGGGGTATTTAACATTACTAGAAAGCTCGGGTTCATAGGTGGGTTTAGGAATACCTCTGGTGTGACGTTGTGGTAGCTATCTTCTAAATGGTTCAGGAGCATCCCCAACAAGCGATTGGTTTGGTGTATCAGTTGCCTGTGGTGTGAGAGACTCAGACAAAGGTGGAGCCACAACTTCAGTTTCTAGGTGTTCATTACTATTTGGATCCAAAGTCAAACCACCCACATCCAATTCGCCCACTTCTTGATTCAGCACATTAGAGAGTTCCCCTACTTCCGGGATGTGAACAACCACATCTTCAGAGATGTGATCATCATAGTCTAGAGTCTGAATTTCCTTCTGGTACTCCCCATGAAGTTCAGGCTCAAAGGAAAAATACATCGAGTCTTCATGAAAAGTTACATCTAATGTAATAAACATTCGTTGGGTTGGAGGATGATAGCATCGATGCCCCTTTTGATAAGCAGCATATTCGAGAAAGACACATCATAGCGCTTGAAGAGACAACTTGTTGCGCTGATGCTTATGGAGGTGTACAAAAGCTACACAACCAAAGATGCGAGGAGATAAATTTGGGATGACTGGAGCAACAATCGCTTCAACGAGAGCCTGAGATGGTGTTTGGAAATTAATAGTGCTGGAGGGTACCCGGTTGATCAAATATGCTGCAAAGGTAAGTGCTTCTCCCCAATAGGATAACGACATATGGGCTTCTATCACCCGGTTGATCAAATATGCTACAGAGGTAAGTGCTTCTCCCCAATAGGATAACGACATATGGGCTTCTATCAATGAAGCACGAACAACCTCCAACAAGTGGCAGTTTTTTCTCTCAGCCACCCCATTCTGCTGAGGTGTATTGGGACAAGTAGTTTGATGAATAGTTCTGTGTGCTTCCAGATACTACTGAAGTTTAGAACTCAAATATCCTCCTCCATTGTCACTACGGAGAACCTGAACCTGTGCATTGTACTGAGTACGAACCATTTAATAAAAATTTTGAAATAACAAATTCACTTCATTTTTAGACTTCATCAAGCACACCCAAGTCATCCGGGTACAGTCGTCAATAAAAGTAACAAACCAACGTGATCCACCAAAGGTAGTGACTTTGGACGGACCCCAAACATCAAAATGTATAACCATAAAAGGAACTGGACTTTTATTCAAACTTAATGGAAACGAAGCACGATGGATTTTTGCAAGTTCACAAAAATCACAACGAAAACTAGAAACATCAAATTTTACAAATAAACTAGGAAATAATTTCTTCAGGTAACCAAAGGAGGCATGCCCCAAACGTTGATGCCATAACCAGATTTCAGATTTCTTCTTCTCCCCCTCAGAGCCATCCACCATTAAAGCTTGACGTAACTTGTCCGAACTCTTTGACACTAAGTCCAAGTAATATAACTTTCCTCGCCTAACGCCACAACCAATCGTTTGCCTCGTTTGGATGTCCTTAAACACACAAAAATCAAGCCAAAAAATTACAATACAAAGTAAGGTAGTGGTGATTTGGGAAATTGATAACATATTATAATCCATAGATAGAACGACTAAAACATAATCTAGATTTAAAGTATCAGTGAGCGGTAAATACCCTTCTCCAATAATTGGGGCCGAAGAGCCATTGGCAGTGGAAACAAATTTTTGTGCGGATGGTTTAAGAGGTGAGACCTATCTAGAATTAAACGTCATATGATCCGTAGCACCATAATAAATTATCCATGCACTATTAGAAACAAGTGTAGAAATATTTAAAACCTTACCACCATTAGCTTCTGCTGCTGCTAATGCCGAGATCTGACTAGCAACACCATCCGATGTTTTTGTTTCGACAACAGCAACACTGGAGGTCCTCTTGGAATTCTTCTTCCGTGAATTGCGGCTATGATCCCACCATTCTGGATACCCCACAAGTTCAAAGCAGTGGCTCTTGGTATGACTAGTTTGATTGCAATGAGTGCATTTGTAGGTGGATTTATCGGCACCATCAATTTTCTTAGGCCGGCTTTGGGAAGATTGGTTCTGATTAGACCGATTTCAAGTCACCATGGCTGAAGCTTTAGATTTTTCTGGTTCTCCATTCATCATTGCGAGTCGAATAGATTCACGACAGACCAAAGCATAACATGCTTTCAATTCGGGGATAGGATCCTTTCTCAAAATTTCACCACGGATTTGTTCGAATTCACCATCTAATCCAACAAGAAAGATATGCACCCTTTGTCGCTGAACTGATTTTCGGTAAGATGCAACATCATTCTCACTTTCCATAATCACCTTATCACGATGATTAAACTCACAAAAGATTTTGGTTAATTCTCCATAATACGCCGAGAATGTTTTGCCATTCTGTTTCACAGAGAAGGCCCTCTGATTCAAGACAAACACCTGCAATTCATCTGCTCCATCATAAAAAGCTTTTGAAAGAGCTTTCCAAATATCTCAAGCGGTGGGTAAGCGAATATATCACTTCATGATTTCTGGGGACATAGACATCAACAACCATCTCTTGACCTTTTGATTGTCTGCATACCACTTCTCATATCCATCATCCTTCTTGGTAGGTGACTGTGAATTACCACGAATGAAAGAGAGTTTCTCCTTCTCAGCAATATGCATCTCCATTATTTGAGACCACAAATCATAGTTTGTTTCATCGAGTACAATCCCTGCATTGAACGACAAACCTTCAGATTGAATAATAATGGGAGTAGATTTGGTCTTAGATGTTTTAGAATCTGAGTCGGCCATGGTTCAATGGAGAGTACTAACGATTTAAGCTTCCTGGATCTAATACCAAGTTCAAAACAGAGTTCAAGAGAAAAATAATTCTGTTTTATTACAATGAATTGTATAGGTACATATACATCAATGGATCAATTTCTAGATCCTACAATCGAGCTGCCGATCCTACAGTCATGCTGCAGATCCTATAATCAAGTTGCAGATCCTAAAAAAGGATAGGAAACAACCATCTACAGGATAGGAAAGAATCATAAAGAGAATAAGAAAGAATGGATAAGAATATGAAAGAATCAGTCCATATCGCACCAGATCAAAGGTATCTGGTTGAATGAAAATGGCGGTTCATTACACATATATGCAAAAAAATATTAAACCTATGTATTATTCACTGAGAATTCAAAATTAGAAGTAGAGGGGAAATATAACAATGCATTTACCAAGTTGGTATTTTACACAATTGTATTCATCATTCTTCCCTTGAACGTGTCACAGGTAGAGGAGTTAAGATACTTGAGGTATAAGCTTGCCAAGCATTTGAATCAATTGATCAAATTTAATTTACATATCTCATGTTTTTAATATATGAAACCAATAATTTTATTAATTCTAATGATTTGGACTAGTTCCTTGTTTCTTCACTCAGCTTTTTGAAAATATGAAGGAAACATTGTAGTAATTTTAATGATTTTGATTATGGCTTTCACATATCAATTGCATAATTTGCAGATGCCCTCAAATCTCAAGTACATGGAAATTGATGGAAAGTTACACTCCAATGACTTGGAAAGCTTTCCCATGAGGCTTTTGCGCCTACCAGATTTGCGAATATTGAAATTGACCAACTTTGCAGGGTTAAAAGAACTACCTAGTGAGCTGGCTAATCTAGTAAAGGATTTGCGTCAACTTACTCTTTCAAATTGCAAATCCTTTAGGGAACTGCCCTATTCAATTTCAAATCTTAAATATTTAAGAGTATTAAAATTGGATCAGTGTGAATCTTTGAAAGTGCTTCCTCAACAAGGCTTAGGAAACTTAACATCCCTTGTTGAACTTGATCGATCAAAATGCATGACTCTAAGCAGTTTGCCACAAGATTTTGGTTTATTGAAAGCGTTGCAAGTAGTTAATTTAAAACAGTGTAAGGCTATGGAACTGCTTCTTGAGAGTTTTGAGGGACTTTCGTCATTGAAAGTATTGAATTTATCCTTTTGCAAAGGCCTAAAGAATCTCCCTAACTACTTAGGAAACTTAACATCCCTTGTTAAATTTGATCTTACACGTTGTCAGAAACTCATTAGTATTCCAGAAAACATTGGACTTCTTAACATCCCTTGTTAAATTTGATCTTACACATTGTGAGAAACTCATTAGTATTCCAGAAAACATTGGACTTCTGAAGTCGTTGCCCTCAATGGATATTTCATGGTGTTCCACTTTAAAAGAGTTACCCCATGGGTTTTGCAACCTCTCAATCACATATCTTAAATTGACTAGGTGTATCCATTTAGAGACGCTTCCAGATCAATTTGGTAGGTTAAAATATTTAGGAGTGTTGAAACTCAAATCATGTAAGCGATTACAGAAGCTTCCCGATAGTTTCTCTCAACTAGGGTATTTAGTGCACATGGATTTATCTGGTTGCACTAGACTTGAAGAATTATGTAAAGACTTCCATGGTCTCATATCATTACGAACACTATCCTTGGGTGCCTGTGAGAATTTGAAGAAGCTCCCTACAGATTTTCAATCCCTTTCTTCATTGCAACATCTCGATCTATGTAACTGTCGGATGTTAGAAGGAAAATGGATGGACAACGTGGTAGAACCAAAATCATTAGCAATGGTGTACATCGCAAAGAGTTCCAAGCTGGTGGAGAGATGGGCGGAAATACACCGGGGTCATTCATGAGCTTTTAAAGTGGATACAGGACAGGTAATGATAACACCCACCAATCCATATTTGAAAACTTGTAAATGGTTGCACCATTATAGTATCTACACTTATTATTTTTCATTTTCACTAACATTAGATTTTTTGTTTAGGATTTGTCGGAGGAGGAGAAGGAGATTGAATGGAAGAACTTGTCATTAGAATTTGACAACATTTATGAACACGGACGAGGAGAGCCGTTCAATGTATCCAATCGTCCTTTCGACACTATCCTACTTGTCATGTTCGATGGCCATTCAGCTTTCAATCAATATTTTCCTTGGAATTTAATAGAAGAGGTCTTAGATGACATCAAAATAAATTTTGAAATGATTTATATAGGCAAACATTTTAATAAGTTGCCTAGGAAATTGGCCCACAAAATTATCGGCCGTGCAGTTGATAACTCTGATGCTCGTCTACTGTTTGAAAAAGTGTTCTTCACACTCGACAGAAATGGTGCAAACTTGTGGCATGAAAACATGAACAAATTTTTTGCAATGAGCACGAAGATTGTGGTAAAGGACGATGGCGGTAAATACTTATCTTGTTGGGAGCTTCTGTCAAAAGAAAAAGATTTTTCTAAGTTGGAGGAGTCTTTGTAAAGTAAATGTGGAAAATATCACTCATTTAAGCAACTAGGAGAAGAACCACAAGAGAGTAACATTCAGTTGTTAAGAGAATTGATTGTAAATGGAGCGGAGAATAACTGTTTGCTGGCAAAAACACAGGAGGTATTCAAGTTCCGAAATTCACAATTTTCAGCTTCAAACTTCTTTAACCGACGTTTTTTTATGTAACACCTGTAGTAGGTTGTACTAATTTACAATTTTCAACTTCATTATTTTCACTGACCTTTCTTTATATAACGATGGTAAGTTGGTGTCGAAGAATTGAAAGAAAAAACCATTTTAATAGAGATCAAGCTCGCTAATGACAGTCATGCTCACAGCCGCCTTCAGCCTTTGACTGAGATGCATATGACAGAAAAAGATAGACTTGGTTTTGAAATTATATCAATTCCGATTGGGCAATTAACCACAAAAAATGATCCGTTTTCCAGAGACGTTCCGTGGTTGGTCGTCCAAAATCCATGCACGGTAAGAACGGCTGTGAAGTACTTTCTCAGTGAGGGGTGCCCAAGGGAAGAAGAAGATTCAGAAAGGACAGAATCATGGTATTCAGAAAGGTGGGAGTCATGGGAGTCATGGTATCCTAGCAGAGTCAGGAAAATAGAATCCAATGGGAAAATTGCAACTTATAAGCCTGTATTGAGCATGCTCGAGATCTCGGGGGCAGAAGCATATCCATTTACTGACCAAAGAATTGAAGAATTAAGAAACAAAGAATGAAATGCACAGAAGAGAATGTCAAATTTGGAATTTCTGTTTAAGCCTTTGAAAAGTGAAGTGGATAAGGATAGTAATTCTTTTTTCTTTTGTCCTTGGATATAAATTTAAAAAGCTTATCAATAGATTGTAGTCGAATATTATATTTATTGGAAATTTTGTGAGATTTAGGAGATTACAGTATATGAAAGTTAAGATATATAATTAATAATTTGCATCCTTGATATACTTTATATTGAATCGTGTATTTACTTTGTTGTTCTTGAAAAAGGTAAAAATGATGATGCATCAAGGGAAAATGATATGGTTATTATGTGACGGGAAGGATCCTGACACGAACAGAGTAAAGACTAAAACATTCGTAGGTGTCATTGAAAAGAGCCCTCAAAGACGTAATGGAGAACATTCATTTCATTTATGTTCCGCTTTTTGATGAGAAGAACAAGGAGGTGATACCTGTTATTGCATTAAGATGGCGTATTATCCTCTTGAAGTACCCAAAAATGCCACAAGAGGAGATAATTGGGGCTAGAGCCTTCGTTACATCTGTCACAGTGGGCTGCTACAAGATTTTGGGCACGCATTTGTGATTTGCATAAGCACACAAGGAGAATTGATGAAAATGACAAAAGGTGGGATGGAATGAAAACATTGTTGATGAGGCTAACGGACGAAGATGGACAAATGGTTACAACCAAGGGAAAAGAAATGATGGACCTATTTGATGACAAGAAAGCTAAATCAACATCAAAGAAACAGGAATTCCCAGAAGAGAAGGCAAAAGAATTGGTACGAGACATGATCAAAGGACCTAAAAAAGCATTGCTTGAGCTGGAAAAGCATTTATCTCAATGATTTATTACGCATCAAATTGGTATGAATCATGAAGTAAATCATGTGTAACTGTTATTTTGAAAACATATACCTAAAAAAGAAAGAAAAAAGGCATTGCTTGAGCTGGAAAAGCATATATCTCAATGATTTATTACGCATCAAATTGGTATGAATCATGAAGTAAATCATGTGTAACTGTTTTTTTGAATACATACTTTATGTATTATAAAGTGAATCACGTTTCATTGTGAATTTAAATATTTTTATTTTTTTCATTATATGGTTTTGTTTAATTCAGTGTTAATATGGTTAATTAAATGATAATATAGTTGTATTTTTTTCACACCATCTTTTATATATGTAAAATTTTATTAATATTTAAAATCTTTTTTAATCAAATAAGTAAAGGAGTCTTTTGCAACTTTCTAAATCTAAAATAGATATAGGACACAAATTCTAAGAGCTGAAACTATAGAAAACAATATTATTTTCTTCCACTAGTGGAATACATACCTTAAAAAGTTTTATAAATCCCTTGATGTGGTGGACAACATTCAAACTTTTTTTATTGATAGGTTTTTTTTCATAAGACATAGAATTTGGGGTTGCAACTTGGAGAGGAAGATACCAAGTAGAAATCTTAAAAATGGCGGGCCTATCCTCACCCCTCACATCCACATGGTTTTTAATTTAGAATTCAAGCGCACTTTTCCTAAAGCCTCGACACAAGGCCTCACTATTCATAATTTTAAAAGTAGAGATAAAAACAATCCATCTAAATATAATACCATTATAATTTTCACCTATTAGCCAAGTTATATGGAATTATTATGGAAAAGAGATCAACATATGGTTAGAAAGTCATGGAAAAGAGCTAAAGGCAAAGCAAATCAGTTGACATACTTCACATTACTAACCTCAGACTAGATTAGAAGAGCTAGAAAAGTGACTTTCATGTCGAGATCTATTGCCATAAGGTTGTATGAGAATGTCATTTCCAAGTTTAGGAACTTTGAGTGTTAGTCAAAAGAAATTAATTGTAAAATAAGACTCAATCAAGGTTGTCATTTGTCTAGACTCTCCTTTTTGGTATATAATTGATACGTTAAAGGGTTATTTTGAAGAAGTAGGCTGTGTTTGTGTATCTTTGACTGGTATAGTAATCATCCTTCTTCTCCATGTTTATGAGAAATATGGTGAGCAATCCCTATGATCTCAACAAGCAACTAAAAATTCTCACAGAATTTTGATCTAGTATGAGTATCATTGTTAACACTAACAAAACAAATGTTCTAATAATCAAATCGAAAATGTTCACTAATGCTAATTTGATGTGGACAACAAGAACTTGGAGGAAGTGACTTGATACAAATATCTAAGAATTGATCTTCATCACAAACTTAAATAGAACTATAGCATAGAGAAATGATTGACGAAGGTGGAAATATTATCATGGAATTGATAAAAATCATAAATCAACATACCTATGGCTTTAAGATAAGAAGAAAATCCTCTTTAGTGACTCTCATCACTTAGGTTATCTTATATGGAAGTAAGGTTTGGGGATGCAACATCTCTTGAGAATCATGTAGAAGGAAATTTAGCAAATCCAAGAGCATTTTATAAAATAAAATATAAAAATTAGAGGTAATACACCCGATCTTATCCTCTTCATAAAAGAAGGTCTCCCCTCCATTGAGACCATGGCTATGACTTGGTACCTAATATACAAGAACAATATAAACAACATGGGAGACAATAAGCTACCTAAGATTGCTTCAAACTTCAGTCAAAACCACCTATGAATTAAGTGAGGTTAGCATAAAGATGTTAAGTCTTGGTTAAATCGATAGGGATCTGAGGAAGAGGTCACTCTATAGAATAGTAATCATATTAAAAGTATTACTACATATAAATTCAAGGAGTTCAGTTCTATGCGATTTAGAGGATGAGAAAAAAGTAAGCTATTATAATGAGGTGATCAACCTTGATTTAAAAATCAAAAGTATCCCTCTTTTTAAGTAGCTCTATAGTGAAAAAGAGCACTCAAAAATTCTTGAAACATTGTGGGATGAAATAATTTGTCATCTTTGTGGCATTAAAAGGGTTGAATTTGAAATCACTTTATCTTAGTATGTCCCATGTACACCTACATTATATCACAAATTCAAATTATTTACTACAATATTGACCTTCTTAACCTCTTACATCATCACAACTATGGTGATCTAGGAATGATTATCTTAAAGTTTTTCGAGCACATAAACAAATTCCTAAAGAAAATCAAGTGATTCCTAACCACTCTTAAGGTTCGATAGACCAAAGTTGTTCTAAGTGGACGTTAAAAATCAACATTATCATCAATATATTCAATAATTTTTTTTTAATTTCATAAAAAGTTCACTTATATAATCATAGTATAGTATTAAGAACAACATTTACATTATTTTTATTTTTGAGTAAAAGTAAAAAAACTCATGAAGATATTCAACTTTGATTAGAAACCTCCACTTTGGCATCCCTATCAACCTCTATCTTTCCAAGGTATCTTCTAGCCTTCTAAAGGTCACTGTGAGAATCCCTTGAGGGAGAATTTAGGGGGGTGAATACAATTTTTCTTATTTTGACACATTTTCACCAATCTTCAGCACTTTTTTGTCATTTTAGAATTAAAGTCCCTCTTTTTCCAATTCATAACCCTTAAATCAACTATCCTTGGTTTCTTTCATAAAATATATGAAACCCTAGACGTAACCCTGATTTAATCATTGTGTGTCCATCATGGAAAAATTTAGGGGATAATCTTATCCCATGGGATAAATTTAGGGGTTTTAAATTTTTAATGGGCTATTTTTTTATTAGACACCTCATAGGCATGATTAGCCCACATTTTATTTATTTATTTTTAATGAATAGGAGGTTAACCCCATCAAATTTAAAAAGTGGATCCAAGATAAAAATAAATTTTCCCCTCTAAAAATGGATGCAAACCTCTATTCGTCCACAAAAATCACTAGGTAGCTACAATTCGTCCCCAATTTCAAAATTGGAAATTGCTAGGGGCTATTTCTCCTTCTATCGATCATGAATATCAAAGTCGGAGTTACATTCGTCTAGATTTTATGGGTTGAAGCTTCTTTTACAAGTTTCTTAATGTCCACATGAGAAGGCTAGTTGATATTTACTATAGGTTCTTATAGCAATCCATTTTCATCTGGGAGAGTTCTAAATCCCATCACCTCAAATCCAAAGTTTCCTAAATAAACATCCGTATTGTGAATCTTGTGGTCGATGATGTGGAAATAATGTTTTTGTGGGTGTTTCGGTCATCATGGTTGGGGGATGGGACTTCATTCATAGTCACATATTTGGGCATGTAGGGGGCCATGACTTGCCACAAGACTCGTCAATACTTCACAAGGTTTTATAATTTAGTGAAAGATTCAACAATATTTTACAAGGTTTTATAATTTAGTGAAAAATTTGTCAACATTTTACAAGATTATCTAATTCAATGTGAGATTCACCAAAAAATTATATATACATAATATAACATTGTTAAAATAACCTTCATATTTTCCTATATATCATGGGGATTCGGCCATTTATTATACATAGAAATTTAAGGGGGGTTCTTACAATTTTCCCTAGCATCCATGTACTCCAATTTTTGGATGCCATTTCTTTTAGACCTTGATGATCACACGGATGGCATTTTAGAAGAATGTAAGGAATTATTTTAGAATATTGATATCTAATTAACCCATTAGATCAAGTCCCTCTAAGCTAATATCAAACCTCTTTGACAATTTCCTAAGAAAATGGATGATATCTTCAATATCATGAAAGAAGCCAAATTAGCATCATATTTTTCTATAGGTTATGGGTCTAATATAAGCCTATTCCTTATGTGGCTCAACCAATTCCCTTTGGATTTAATATCAGAGCTTTCCCAGGGCTGATATTGACAAGTTTGATCACTCTAATGTGAATACTTGGTTGACACAACTAGAAAAATGTTTTATTTTAGTACACTTGATTTCATTGAATAAGTTGGTGTGGTTGGCTTCCATGCACCTTATTGCTCGATCATTTCAATAGTACCAATGGTGGGTATGAATGACATGTTAGAATAGTAGAGTCAAGCTAAACTAGTTAACCTATCTAAGTAACCAACAACATATCATAAAAGATAAAAACAGGAAAAAAAAAGGACAAGAGAACACCGATATACGTGGTTCACCCTAATGGGTTACATCCACGGGAAGGTAGTATTCTATTATCTCCAGAATGTCTTCCCTAATCTTACAAGAGAGCAAAGCACAAATACCCCAAAGAATATAGATGATGTACAACAGTGTCACAATCGTACCACTACTACATCAAGAATACATGATTATGTAGAGACTCACTTGACCCTATTATATACTAAGAGATGAGGAGGAATTAATCTCACATATTGCATGTGGGATAATATAATTCTCCAAAATAACATCTCTTAATACAATACCATGGACAAATACTCTACACAAGTAAATACAACACAATATAACTATGGGTTAAATGTATTACTCTTTTACATAAGATTGTAGACAACTTCCGACATAATACAAAGACATTATTACCTTCCAAGGTAATATATTCCAACATGACAAAGTTTCAAATTTGATTGTTGATGGTGAAGAACAGTCAGACATCAAGTAGCCTGTGTATCTTTCACCTGGTGACTCCAACTTTGAAGAATCCAGTTTTCAGAATTTTCTATGGCGACTCCACTGTCAAAAGGTTTCAGAGTTTGAAGTGCTGATCTGGTTTCCTCATTTATCAAGATGAGTTCTATATTTGCAAGGTAAGATCCTATGAATCATGCTCACATTCCTGGTTTTCTGAATCGAAGACCTAATGTAGATTGACAAACATGTCTTCCAAAATTCAAAGATCAAAAGAGTGATGATGTTTCCCTTCATTTGGTTAGATTTCATATGCATATACATAAGGTTGGGGTTGAATTGCATGAAGATTCTTTAATGAAAATGTTCATGGTTAGTTTGGAAGGAGATGCACGGTCATGGTATGAGAGGTTTCCATCAGAGAGTTTATATTCCCTTAAATACTTTCATACAATATTTCATGAAAATTTTCAAGACTAATATCCTTCCTTTCTGCTAGTTCAAGATTGTTGCATGCATGTGTTGAGGCCTGGAAATTCGCAGGCAACAACAATAAGGGATTCTCCCCAGTCAACGTTCCCAACTATCCCGTGACTGTTTGGTGTAGGGAATTCGTCTGGTTTGTGGTCCAACTACAATAGGTCAAGTAACAAAAATAAAAGGTTTTACTGGTTGCGGCCCGGTCCACCGTATATATTTTTTGTATTTTTTGACTTTAAGTATGACATGCAAATGCCTATCTAAAATGCAGATTGATTGAGAATGCAAGGAGTGTTCACAATGTGATGCGCAGGTTCTTCCCTCTCAGCTTAGGCTCTCTTGTATCTAAATCACACACACAGCAAGAAATTAAAACTAACTGCCTAACCTATCCCTAGGGAGCAAGATTGTCACTTATTAATGAGTAATGTATTTTGTGCATGCATTATAAAAAAAAATCACAGATAGCCGATACTTCTTTCAAACACATGAACATTTAAAGATATTTGAACAACCAGATAGCCAATTGTCTATGAACAACATTCATTACTCATAGTGGAAATTTTCATAAAACAAACCAGAGATCATTCATACAAGAACATAGGTTCAAAGAGTTAGAATGATCTCACAGTTAATGGACACAAAGCTGAAAATGAAATAGTTCCTCTTCAACAAATCCATAACATAACATTTGAACATTCCACCAAGCTTTCTCCAACAGGAAAACTGTAATTATTTATTGCAAAAGGAAATAGTTCTTCTTACAATATGTCTTCCAATCTAACTGGGAAAAAGTCCCCTCTCTTATCTAAATCTTCTATATTTATACAAAAAGAACCAAACTGTTGGGCTGCCCATGAATGACTCTTGGGCTCCCCAAAACCGTTTAATCTCACAATTTTGTCCTTTTGTGACTGCTCATGATTTAGGCAATACGTTACATTTCGGATTTAATCTTATGAATACTTCATATAACGGGACCAGCTTAGTAACTAACGGGCCCTTTCCAAGCCTGGGATTCTATTGCCACCAATTCTGCCTTGTATTTTATTTGTCCTTTCTTAGATCCCGTTGATTTCAAAACAAACTCTGCTTATCACTTTTCAGCCAACTTTTCTCAGCTTCATCCTTTAGCTATGTCTCCTCGCAGCAGTAATCTGAAGAATATTCTGAGTTCGTCTACAGTTAAAACAAAAATTCATATTAATTAGGACTACATATTTCAACAAACTTAAACCATACTAACAATAAAACTGATCATCAAAATGAGGCCCTGTACTGCGCTTTCGTCACGAAAACCTTAGCAAGAATAAGAAACCACTGCCACCCACAGAAAGGTTAAAAACTCACAAAATGGCGGGAAAAACCTTATCGACGGCTTGAACCATTAAAACATCGGCATGATAGTCTTATTCCTAGCCACAACGGCGGGTTTTAGATGGACAACGAGTTCCGCGGAACTATTAAGCCTATCGACGTCCGGAAGACTAAACACTAAAGCATCAGGCGGAAACTCCTTGTCGACGATCAGAATGACATAACGTCCGGAGGTTAGCGTATTATGCAATTGCAATGGTGGAAGATGAAAGGCTACGGGCTCCACGGTGAATAAACATATCAACGAGAACCGTAACAAAAACATCAGCGAGTGGAGTAGTTACAATTGCGGACACTTAGTTTACTCGGGAGCCGCAATGGCGGAAGGCACTCAGACTACCACCTTCGATCAAAGTTATAAAACTTTTCGATATGGCGCAGAAAAAAAAGTGAAAACCTTAAGTGCCTGGAAAAACTTGAGGTTGTACAGCAGTCTAAAAGCTTGTCTCATCTTCAAAACAGTGACTCCATAAAGATAAAAAAAACCACCGACTCAAACCTCAACCAACCTCCGAAAGTGCAAAGCAAGTCGAAATAATAACATCATAGCATCGGCACAGTCAAAGCTATTCGTCAGAAAAATCATCGTTCAGCTTCCACGATGGCAGACCCGTAGGGAAATATGGCTCTGATGCATGGTTAAATGACCTCCGAACAACCGAACTAAAACGTTAAGTTCCAACATATTTTCGGCCGGGAAGTGACGAAAAAGTTTGTTTCACCTCCAAAACAGCGGTGAAAACAAGAAAAGACTTCCGATATCAAAGAAGGAAATTGCATATCAAAAGGGAAACATTTTCAATCCAATCTTCAAATTCCATAGCTCAAACAGTTTCAGACATAAGCAATTTACTGAAAAGCACGAAAACAGTTGACCTCAAAACAATCCAAACTTGTGGCAGAGGGGAAACACAAACAGAGTTCATGGATCCAAATGATTCTAGGCAAGATAAAAATTAAGAGGAGGGTCCAGAATTTCAAAAATTTGGGAAAACAGTTGCAGCTGCAACAATTGGCGACTACCTGGTGAACCTCGATCTCTGGACAATTTATTTCTTAAGTATCAGACTGTTTAACAATAAAACGAACATGTTGAATTCTTCTAGACATCTGGATTTCCCAAATGGAAAATATATGTACGTTTAATAATTGATGATAGTCCAATTTAGGAGAATGGAAACCAAGATTTCCAAGTCAAGGTGACTCTTTCGAGGCCAGGAAGATGAGTTTCATTTATTACCTTTGTCTTCAGGTAGCTACCAGCTTGGGCACCACAGGATTGTAACATATGGTAAACAAAAATATTCATTTGTTCCTCATTCCCATGCCATTTTGCACTTTTGTGTTTTTGTACTTTGGTCCTTTTCATATGAGTCCTCCTGCATGCCTTTCCTTCTGAATTTTTATTCAGGTTCCTCTATCCAGAGTGTCCTTTTGTGTGAGAGATGTATTTAACTTTCATCTCACTGATGGAGAAGAACTTGGCAATTTAGTACTTATATGGTTCAGTACTTTGTTTCGATACCTTTCATAGGAGTTTTTGACTCTTATCTTCCTTTTGGCATTTAATTCTTGGCATGGGATCATTTATGTATAATATACTGTTTACCCTGCTTCCTTTCCATGGGCATTTTGCTGTCACCCCCTTGGACATCTTTAAATGTGAGATGGATGGAGCCTCAAAATAGTATCCCAGACCTTTTGATCTTGGTTTATTTCACAAGGATTAAGTAGGACTTCAATGTGTTCATAGCCATTCAGGAAAACTACTAAACTGGAAGAAATTCTTTCAGATAAAACAATAGTACACAGTCTTACACTAAAGGACTTTAATTACTCTAGAATTCTGATATTCTCCATGCAACCAAAAGTTTGCCTCTTTCTTATTGAAATCAATCAAAATCTAAACTAAAACAAAACAGAAATAAAACAAATCAAAATAAACAACCAATCAAATTATTTATGTACAAGATAAAAGAACAAAACAAAACTCAGGAAAAATAAGGTTTGAGAACTAAACCATTTACTGGTAAGTTATCTTCCCACCCCTATAGATCCTGCAATTTATAGGTTGAGGGGCCAAGCTTTGCTACAATCTGGAAAGGGCCTACCCATAGCTGTTGGAATTTCGTGTGTTTTCCTTTTTCATCATGGGGGTGGTCCCATTTGAGAAGCAAATATCCCACCTCGAATTCTTTTGTTCTAGCTTTGTGTTTATCATACCATCTCTTTACTACCTCCTGTTGTTGTTTAAAATGTTCTCTGGCATTGGATCTAGACTCTTCTGCCTTCAACAGATTATGTATCCTCATTTGCAAGACTTCATTATTTGATCCTCTGGATTCTTGAGCTATTATGGAAGAGGGTAGCATGATATTGGGGGGTAGAATGGCCTCTTTTCCATAAACAAGGGTATACAGGGACACACCTAACGAAGTCTTGGGGGTGACCCTATCAACCCAAAGGGCATTTGGTAATGCCGAGTGCCAACTCCTCGGATTTTCTATCACCGTCTTTTTTAAAATCCTAATCAGATTCTTGTTTGTAGATTCAGCCAAACCATTTCCCTGCGGATAGTAATTAGCAGAGTAATGCAACTTAATTCCTTTCTCATGAGCAAATGCAGTTAAGCTAATTGACGAAAAGTAAGTAGCATTATTGAAAACTAAAGAAATTGGAACTCCAAACCTAGTCATAATATGATCTTGCAAGAAGTCCATGACCGCATCTTCATTTACTTTACGCAACGGAATGGCATCGACCCAACGAGTGAAGTAGTCAGTTGCCGTCAAAATATATTTGTGTTGTAATGAAGAATTTGGCTTTATTTCTCCAATGATGTCCATTCCCCACTGCTCAAAAGGTTCTGTTATCATAATGGGCTTTAATGGTCCTGCTGCTTTAACTTGTCGTCCACCACACCTTTGGAAAATGTTGCACTTTCTAACATGGGCATGTGCATCTTTGAACAGTGTGGGCCAATAGTATCCAGCTCTAAGAATTTTGTGTGCTGTTGTATCTCCGGAGAAATGTCCACCAGCAAGCCCATCATGTAAGTCTATCATTACTTTCTTCGCATCTTCTTTCTCTAAGCATCTAAGAAGAACTCCATCATAATTTTTTCTGAACAATATTCCTTCAACAATCTGATATGAGGCTGATTTAAGATGCAGTACTCTTCTTTGCTTAGAATTCTAATGTTCCGGTAACAATCTCGACTGAAGGTAATGCACAAGGTCTCGATACCAGGAGTCCGAAGCTGTGAAAAGAGGACATACATCCACCAAATGTATCTTGGCTTCATCTTCCCAGTCATCTTCTTCATTGTATTTAATTTCAGTCATCAGTTTGCACAATCCTTGCACTTTAACTATGGAGGCTGGCTTGAATTGGAGGTCATACTCCTGTAGAGCTGTTACCTAGTTGCCTCTTCTTTCTCCTAACTCCTTTTGTATGAAAAGAGACCTCACAACTGGGTGTGGAACTATTACCTTTGTCCGGTTCTTAAGTATATATGGCCTGAATTGTTTTACCACTTTGAACATGGCATAGGCTTGTTTATCCACAACTGGGTAATTTAATTCGGCCCCTTGCAGACCAGTGCTCATAAATGATATGGGAAACTCATCTCCCCCATCTTCCTTCTGGGTAAGCACAGCTGCTAGTGAATCATCAAATGCGAAAGTGTACAAAATAAAATCTTTCTCAAAATCCGGACTTTTGAGGGAGGGTGCGTGCACAACAGCTGTTTTAATTTTACTAAATGCGTTCTTCTCTACATCAATCCACTTGAATTGTACACTTTGCTTTACTATTTGCTACAAAGGTTTAACAATTTGAGCGAAATCTGGCACAAACCTTTGCACGAAATTTATTGTCCCCATAAATGATTGCATGCCCTTTTTATTATGGGGTAAGGGAATCTGTTTGATAGCTTTGATCCTCTCTGGGTCTATGGAGATCCCCTTCTTAGAAACCACGTGACCCAACAACTTACCTTCTATAACAACAAACACACACTTCTTGGGGTTTAGTGAGATACCATGTTTTCGGCAGCGTTCAAAAATCTGCTTTAGATGAAATGTGTGTTCCTCTCTTTTCTTTGAGAATATCGTGATGTCACCGAGGTATACTACCGCACTGTGGCCAATCAGACCGCAGAAATCTGTCCATAGCCCTCTGGAAAGTAGCCCCAGCGTTTATGAGTCCAAAGGGCATCCTTCTGTAAGCAAAAGTTCCCCACCTGGTCCTGAATGTTGTTTTTAGTCTGTCTTCTTCAGCTACTAATACTTGATTTTAGCCTGAGAATCCATCTAATAAAGAGAATAATTCAGAGCCTGAAACTATTTGCAATATCTGCTCCATGGGTGGAACAGGATAATTGTCTTTATCTGAAGCGCGATTTAAGTTTCTGAAATCCACACATAGCCTGATTTCTCCAGATTTCTTCCTTACCGATACCAGATTTGAAACCCATTCCAAGTGTCTAACCTTGAAGATGATTCTAGCATCCAATAGTTTCTTAACTTCACTCTGGATTAAAGGTTCTAATTTTGGATGCATTTTCCTTAGAGGCTGCTGATAAGGTTTGATTCCAGATTTGATGGGGATGACATGCTGAATAATATTGGTGTCACATGTCTTCAGATCTTCATACGTCCAGGAAAAAACATCTTTGTATTGTTTGAAAAGACTGATAAACTTATTTCTTTCACCCGGGGAGCAACATTTTCCCAAATTCACATATTTAGTCTCCATTTCAGTCCCCAAATTAATGAACTCGAACTGTAGAGACGAGCTATGAGTCTTCACATTCACTGGCTTTCTAAATTTCTCGTTTAAATCAAACATCCGTTCTAAAGTCTTGACTCCTTTAGGAATAAAATTATCGAATTTTAGCTCGGCTTGATGTTCTTCATCATCAATAATCGCCCCTTGTAAGGTCTCATCGTTTTCCAAGCATTCTATAATCTGCTGATCATCATTGAACACTCGTAGATTGGTAATCATATCTGGAGTTGAAGGCCTAAAAAGAAATTCAACAGAGCACTGATTATTAGAGGGCACAAGCCTCGCAGCTGAGGTGGCAAGCAAGTCAGCTGCTGCATTCTTGAGTCTAGGAATCGATATAATGTTAAATGCATTAAAACCTCTAAGTAAATCCCATACTTCATTTTGATAAGCTTTTAAATGAGGAGAAATGCAATGTATTTGATTTCGAATTTGTTTTACAATTATTTCAGAATCTCCAAACACTTTCATATTTTTTGCCTTTAATTCAATTGCTTTCCTTAATCCCTGAACTAATGCTTCATATTCATATGTGTTATTGGTACATTCAAACTCTAATCTACATGAAAGAAAATGTTTGTTTTTCTTAGGGTCAACCAGGACACAGCCGACTCCTGACCCCTCTAAAGTTTTAGAACCATCAAAGAAAAGCATCCAAAAATCGCTAACCACTACTGTGCGAGAATTGACATCTACATCTACAGCTAAGTCTACTATTTTACAATCGATCTCATCAACCTGTGAAAACCGAAGGAGATCAGGCTGAGCGTCAGATGTACTATTGGCTTCTTCCACTTGATAGTTTCCCGGCTCTAGCTCAATAAAGTAATTTCCCAAAACAGAATCCACTAGTTCATTTTTACCATCGAACCGAGTAACATTGTGTTTCATGTGGGGCTCCCTCAAAACTTTAATTTGATTTGGGCTTCCTTTATATGGTAGCCATAGATGCGACCAGTCCGAGGCAAAATATCCATTCAGCTTTGCCGACCAATCTCTGCTCAAAACAAGTCCATAAGCTTCCGGTATGTCAGCCACCACAATATCAATGAATTGACACACCTTATCATTTGAAGATAAGCGAATGAGAACATCCTCCATTTCCCCAATTACCTTCACATTCGTTCTATCCAACTGAACGACCCTCCAGCTAGATGGTTTAGGTTGTCCATTTATCTTTTTGCAGACCGACAGCGGCATAACGTTGACTGATGCCCCCGAGTCTACTAGGTAGTTATGCATGTTATGGTTGAAAATTTCAAACGTAAGGAGAAAAGGTGGATTCTTGCTTTTAGGCTTACCTCCCATACTTGCTTCACCAATTTCTTCTTCTTGGGGCCGATTGTCAGTGGGTAGCCTCTCCTCTGATACTTCAAGTGCTTTCAATAGCTTTTCTTTTTGCTGCGACACATTGCACATTTCAAATAATGAGATGTTTTCCCTTACCTTTTTGATATCCTCCACAATGTCATAATCCATCTTATGTTTTGTGATATTTGATCTAACATTATTTATTTTTTCTTCATTGCGCTTAGTAGGCATGTTGACCTGTCTAGGACTTTGACTGGCGATGGTAAATTCCGGAATTTTATTAGTTGTGGAGTTGTTTTGAAATTTCTTGACATTCTTTTGAAGTCTTTTGATCTTCGGGAGCATAAGACTGTTTTCCTTAATGAACCCTTGGCTTCTCGTTGTTACATTTGTTTCCAGGCTGTCCTTGGGTCTTAGATCCTTTTCTTCATCGACATCAAACAAAGATACATAGTCCCATAAAACCATGGCCTCATCCTCCTATTTTTCTGTTGGTTTATTGTTGTCTTTCCCTTCTTCATCGTTGTCTTCAGTTAATTTGGAATCCAAGAGCTGATTTATGACCAACGTCATTGAATTTATCCATTGAGGACAATTCTTTTTAGAATGGGGTTGTTGGTGGAAAGTGCAAAAGTTATCCATTCCTACCTCCGTTAAGTTCATAGATGCAAGGATGTGTGGAGGGGGTTGGGATTGATTGTTATCTTCCTTTTTCCTGTAATAAGGTCTATAAAACTTTTGAGCTTCCTTGTCCTTTTCCAAGTCTATGATTCTGTTAGAGAGCTTCTGCATCATCTTTTCCATTCCTTCGAAATCCAGTGATTGCTCCTCTTTAGGCTTAGTAAATAACAAAGCCTTCCTCCCAACATTTTTTTCTCCTGATTGTTCAGGATAATCTTTGATACTTTCCCTTTTAGCCTCTACTCTCTCCGCTTCTTCATAAGTCTCTACTAGCGTAGGTTTGGCCTTCATTTTGGAAAACATGGACAACTCGGGTCCTAGAGCTGAGGTATAATATTCAATCAGGACTTTATCCGAGGGTTTGTCAGCTTCAGAAAAATTCTTAAGATAGGCTGCGAATCTTTGGGTAAAACTGTGCACCTTCTCTTTTCTTTCTTTATTTAAGGCGCATAGTCCTTTCATGAGAGCTGCATGTGTTTTTTGGGTTGCATACTTACTTCTAAAAATCCTTTCAAAGGTATCCCTATCTGGGATAGAGTTTGCAGGCAAACCAAAGTACCATGATGCTGCTGCTCCTTTAAGGGTGTGTGGGAAAATTCTACAAAATACATCCTCATATTCCCCAGCCCTTAATCCCTCTATTTACAAATAGAAACTTTGCAAATGGTCATCAACTAACATCTTCTCATTTGGACCAAACTTAGGCAACATCTTTTCGAAAGCTTGAGGTAAATCATGCAAAGGAGGTGTTAGGTTTAAAGGTGAGTTGGCTTTCTAGGCAGGTGGTGGATTTGGTGGGTTGGGTGGCTGATTTGCGTTTATGCCTGCCATGATTCTGGGTGGAGAGTGAGGTGGTGAATGAATAGGAGTATGAACAGGAGAACCGTAAGGGGTATCTGGGCCTACTTGATTCAAAGGATGTACAACTTCCTGTAAGGCTGTTTCTACAAGTTCTTCCAAATCTCCAACCAACACCGAGTCTTCCAATATAGGACGGTCTTTATTTTTATATTCTCTTCTGGGTAAGTCAGGGATAATCGGTAATCCTCCAATCTTCTTCACGTATGCCCTAGTGTGTCTTCTCAAATCATTAAAAACTTCGTTATTGACAGAATACAAGTGCTCTCTACCCTTCTCTTCAGGAATTGGATTGGAAAACAAACTGCTTTCTGAACTGTCACCGGTGGAATAATTTCGAGAAAATGGGTTTCCTCGGCCAGCCCTCCTTCTAGCGCCAGAAACTGTTGAGGCCTGGAAATTCACAGGCAACAATAGCAAGGGATTCTCCCCAGTCAATGTTCCCAACTAGCCTGTGATTGTTTGGTGTAGGGAATCCGTCCGATTTGCGGTCCGGCTACCGTAGGTCAAGTAACAAAAATAAAAGGTTTTACCGGTTGTGGCCCGGTCCATCGTATATCTTTTTCGTATTTTTTGACTTTAAGTATGACATGCAAATGCCTATCTAAAATGCAGATTGATTGAGAATGCAAGGAGTGTTCACAATGTGATGCGTAGGTTCTTACCTCTCGTCTTAGGCTCTCTTGCATCTAAATCACACACACAGCAAGAAATTAAAACTAACTACCTAACCTATCCCTAGGGAGCAAGATTGTCACTTATTAATGAGTAATGTATTTTGTGCATGCATTATAAAAACGAAATCACAGATAGCCGATACTTCTTTCAAACACATGAACATTTAAAGATATTTGAACAACCGGATAGCCAATTGTCTATGAACAACATTCATTACTCATAGTGGAAATTTTCATAAAACAAACCAGAGATCATTCATACACGAACATAGGTTCGAAGAGTTAGAACGATCTCACAGTTAATGGACACAAAGCTGAAAACGAAATAGTTCCTCTTCAACAAATCCATAGCATAACATTTGAACATTACACCAAGCTTTCTTCAACAGGCAAACTGTAATTATTTATTGCAAAAGGAAATAGTTCTTCTTACAATATGTCTTCCAATCTAACTGGGAAAAAGTCCCCTCTCTTATCTAAATCTTCTATATTTATACAAAAAGAACCAAACTGTTGGGTTGCCCACGAATGACTCTTGGGCTCCCCAAAACCGTTTAATCTCACAATTTTGTCCTTTTGTGACTGCTCATGATTTAGGCAATACGTTACATTTCGGATTTAATCTTATGAATACTTCATATAACGGGACCAGCTTAGTAACTGATGGGCCCTTTCCAAGCCTGGGCTTCTGTTGCCACCGATTATGCCTTGTCTTTCATTTGTCCTTTCTTAGATCCCGTTGATTTCAGAACAAACTCTACTTATCACTCTTCAGCCAACTTTTCTCAGCTTCATCCTTCAGCTATGTCTCCTTGCAGTAGTAATATGAAGAATATTCTGAGTCCATCTACAGTTAAAACAAAAATTCATCGTTAATTAGGACTGCATCTTTCAACAAACTTAAATCACACTAACAATAAAACTGATCATCAAAATGAGGCCCTGTATTGCGCTTTCGTCGCGAAAACCTTAACAAGAATCAGAAACCACTGCCATCCACAGAAAGGTTAAAAACTCACAAAATGGCGGGAAAAACCTTATCGATGGCTTGGACCATTAAAACATCGGCAGGATAGTCTTATTCCTAGCCACAACGATGGGTTTCAGATGGAAAAGGAATTCCATGGAACTATTAATCCTATCGGTGTCTGAAAGACTAAACACTAAAGCATCGGGAGGAAACTCCTTGTCGATGATCAGAATGACATAACGTCGGGAGGTTAGTGTATTACGCAACTGCAATGGTGGAAGATGAAAGGCTACGAGCTCCGCGGCGAATAAACATATCAGCGAGAACCGTAACAAAAACATCGACGAGTGGAGTAGTTACAATGGCGGACACTTAGTTTACTTGGTAGCTGCAATGGCGGAAGGCACTCAGACTACCACCTTCGATCAAAGTTATAAAACTTTCCGATATGGCACAGAAAAAACGTGAAAACGTTAAGTGCTTGGAAAAACTTGAGGTTGTACAGCGGTCTAAAAGCTTGTCTCATCTTCAAAATAGTGACTCCATAAAGATAAAAAAACCACCGACTCAAACCTCAGCCAACCTCCGACAGTGCAAAGCAAGTCGAAATAATAACATCACAGCATCGACACAGTCAAAGATATTCGTCAGAAAAATCATCGTTCAACTTTCGTGACGGCGGCCTCGTAGGGAAATATGGCTCCGATGCATGGTTAAATGACCTCTGAACAACTGAACTAAAACGTTAAGTTCCAACAGACTTTCGGCCGGGCAGCGACGAAATTTTTTGTTTCACCTCCAAAACAGCGGTGAAAACAAGAAAAGACTTCTGATATCAAAGAAGGAAATTGCAGATCAAAAGGGCAACATTTTAAATCCAATCTTCAAATTCCAAAGCTCAAATAGTTTCAAACATAAGCAATTTACCGAAAAGCACAAAAACAATTGACCTCAAAACAATCCAAACTTGTGGTAGAGGGGAAACAAAAACAGAGTTCATGGATCCAAACGATTCTAGGCAAGATAAAAATTAAGAGGAGGGTCCAAAATTTCAAAAATTTGGGAAAACAGTTGCAGCTGCAATATCATGTTAAAGATTTCATTAAATATTTGGAGAACATATACAGTGATGATGAGTTTGTGGATGAAGAGCTTTTAGAAATTTTAATTGAGAACTCACTTTAGAAAAAAAGAAATACAAACCAGCTGCCATGATATTCAAGAAAATTCTCAGCAGTTGATAATGTCTTCCTTGACTGAAAATGGCATAAGCCAAAATTATCATTCAACTAGTTGCATTTTGTTTTCTGAAATTGATGATAATTTGTGTCATTCTTGTCAATCTTTGTGTGACAAAGAAAGAAGTTGGGATTGTCAATCAAATCCTTCCTCATAATATTCAACTTCTGAATTTTTGCTACAATAAGGGGCTGCCCATTTTCAATCAGAAAATACCCTTTTGTAGCACCAATCTCCTCAAAGTTCTAATATTTTTGTGGCTGATTACATAAAGGATTCCAGTTCTGAAAAATTTCAGTCTTATAACCTTCTGCATGTTCATCTTCTGAAATTGCATGTATAGAGGAATCAGATCTTGAATTAATGGTTGAAGAAGGACCTTTGTGTGTTTATCAAACTCAAATTTCACCTGAATATTTACAAGAACGTGCAAATCCCTCATTGTTTATGGATGATGAGAAGGATAAAAAGGCAGTCCCAACATATAGAAAAACCAGAAATTTGCAATGAGGGAGTGAAACACCAAGAAGAAGATGAGGGTTCTCAGCTGAATGTTTCTTCATACCTTTGAAATTCAAATTTTTTGTGTCAAGAAGGATTTTTTTCACTTGATTTTATCGCAGAACAAAATGATATTTCCGTTGAAGCACATAAAGAGAATCAAGTTGTTAATTCAGAAATTTTAAATGAGGTTGTTGATGTTCTGTTTAAAAATTGTCATGAACATTCTTTTCAAGGTTCTTTTGAAGATCAGTTTGACAGATTGCAAGTGAAGTTACAGTTTGAGCAGCCTTGTCATAGAAAACAAATGACAAAAAAAATTGAGTATTATCATGTTTTTCATGACCCGGTGGTCAGCTATATGAAGAAATTTTTCAGTTCGAGTAGTTGGTTATTTTTCTGCCAAAAAGATCACATATATTATCATTTCTTTTTTCCATTATGTTCTTATGTGGCTATTTTGATCAATCATGATGAATAAGATCAATCATTAGATCAATTGCTTGATTGGCTTCATTGGAAATCAGAGTTTACTTGATTAGGCATTGGTGCTTGGTAAAGTAGGGTAGGTAGGTGTGAATAATCTCAACATGGCGAGCATTTATTTCAACGATTTCTTAATTTGATTTCAGTATCAAGTTCAGTTTTAGTTTCAAGTTCAGATTTACAGTTTACAGTTGGTTTCAGTCTTCAGATGAAGGTTTGGTAACAGGTTGCAGGTTATAGAGTGGGATTTGTTTGCAGCATGGGTTTAGTTGACGATTATAGGTCAGAGCAGGTTGAGGGTTTCAAAAAATATTGGGAACATCCCAATGGATTAGTCACTTGGTCTATGGGTTCTTTGCTACCTCGCGGAGAGGATAGAATTCCCAATTGGAGCTAGCTAATAGCACTAACTTATTTTTTGTGGGAGTTGGTGTTGTCGATTTCTAAATTTCAAACTTTCATTGGCAATTTGGAAGCTCTGAGTTTGATCACTTGGTCATTTATCAAATTTTCCCAAGTTTGGCAAAAAGAATGGGCTTGAAGACTTTTTTTGGTAAAAAGAAAGATATTTTTTCATAATGAGGCTAAAAAGAAAGTTAATTCTCTTTTAAATTTTTTGCTTTTTAAGCAAAAGTAAATTTGATGTTCTTGGACTTATATTGGAACTTAAGTTATTTATTATTAATGTTAAGGTCTAAGTGTATGTTATTAAAGGCCAAAATTTTATATTATAAAGGAAAATGTTTATATATTTTTATAAAGCCAAAGCTTTGTTTTATGTTTATATATTTTTATAAAGCCAAAGCGTTGTTTTATAAAAATATTGAGAAAGGTTTTATTATAAAGGAAAATGTTTATATATTTTTATAAAGCCAAAGTGTTGTTTTATAAAAATATTGACAAAGGTTTTATTATAAAGGAAAATATTTTTATATTTTTATAAATCCAACGCTTTGTTTTATAAAAATATTGACAAAGGTTTTTATAAAAATTATTTGCAGAAGGCTACTTAACACTAAGAGCATAGCATATGACCACTCAACATGTTGAATTTTTGAAGCTATAACATCAAAGCAAGATACAAGCCAGGTTAACCCGGCTGAGCTTATCAAGCATGTACGTTCATGCTCGTTAAGCCATGGCATGCATCCAAGCCATCCATGGATAGCCCTCCGCCTACTAAAAACTAGTGTGCGTTGGAAACCTGCCACTCTGCTACTCTGATAGTACGAACAAGCCATAGACATGTGCCATGCATCATGTCATCCCGCCATTCATCCTTCGTCTACTCTTCTAATTTCCAGTGTGGTCTCTCTCAACTTCATATTGTCTCTGTCAACATCACCGTCGAATAAGAAACCTACTCAACATCAATATTAGTTAATAGGCCATGCCAAATTTCAAATTTCAAATTGCCCCCAAAATGTGTTTCAAAAAATAGTCAGGTCAGTTCAGTTCAAATTGATGCATGCCCAACCCACGAGGAGGATTTTAAAGGTGCAGTAGTTCAAAATGTTATCGATCCTCATCTTGAACGTTGGGTTTCCTCGTGCATTTTGTTTGCCATATGCATTTTCTAGGTGTTTCGTGGATCTAGATTCAATAGGAGAAATCAAATGATTTCCGGGATTTTCAAGGTATAACAGTTGTACTTTTAAATTTTTGCAAAGTTGTTGTACTATTTTATTTAATTTACGGGTAAAACATGCTTTTAAGTATTTTAGCGTTTGTTTTTAAGCGGATTAGTTTGCATTCGGATTAGTTTACATTTAGATGATAAAAAAAATGCTATATTAATCTATCCATACATGACTAATCATACTCACTACTACTTTCATGGAACTGCGTATCATAACAGTGAGGGGTCACTGAGGCAGAGCCAGTTAATCTTCATCCAAAAATGGATTTGTCAACAAAGTTATATCGCTGAGCTTCTGATGACGGATATGTTGGCCTCCGTTTGCATATTTTATATTGTAACAGGCTTTACAAACCTATTGGTAGCCATGGAATTGATGAAGGATTTGTGAATAAGTGAATTAAATTTAGTAAGGAACGTAATAAATTTCTGGACTGGATTTAGTGAAGGATTTGTTAATAGATAATTATAATTTTACAAAATCAATTTTTATTGATAGTATTATCTAGGGTTTTTATTTAGTTAATAATCGTTGTTGTTTTTAATCTTCAGTGTTAACGATTGTGGTATTTCTATCTTGATAGATATAGATGGGGTGGGCATTGTCCTATCTCAAGCGGGCATATATAATATTTCAGTAGAATGTATCATTCATTTCCTCATTAACAAAGAGGAAACCACTATTAGTCCAAGGTAAACTGAGTCATTTGGATATAAATATTGAATATTGAAACTGTGGTAAATAATGATAAACAAACTATTATATATATATATATAATATTATTAACAACTTTTTTTTCAAAAAATATTAATGGATTTTTTATTTTTATTTTTAAATTTATTATTTAAAATTAATTCATGTGGCCACAAATGAAATGTCACTTAATAGTTTACCTCTAAGCAAGTCTGATCCATGATCCTCTAAGCAAAACTGATCCATGATCTATAAGGAAACATTAATATAAGATATTGCTCTAATTTATTGTTAATAAATATTTTTATGATAAATGAATAATGTAATATATATTTATTTTAGTAAATATGATTAAAATACTACTTATTAATAATAATAAAATATATATTTTTAATATTTATCTAATTATTAAGTTTAAATTAAATTTTAATTGTTATTTATTTAAATTGTGTAGAGTTCAAGAAAATATAAATTTTACATAATTTTATGATAATATTAAAATTTCAAAATTAATAAATAAATTGAATACAATGTTTTCTATTTAAAGTTGAAGTAAATTTTAAATAGATTTAAGTGAATACTTATTTTTTAAAATTAACAAATAAGATGAAAAATGTAAAACATTAAAAAGTAGAACATTAAACAGCTTATATCACAACATAAAATCAAGAAATGCCATGTTTCACTTTTAATGTTTGATTGGATATAAAAGTAAAACATTAAAAGTAAAACATGACATTTAAAACATGACATTTCTTCTATTCATATGACATTTCTTCTATTTATATGACATGTCATGTTTTACTTTTAATGTTTGGTTGGATATAAAAGTAAAACATTAAAAGTAGAACATGACATTTCTTCTATTTATATGGCATGTCATGTTTTACATTTAATGTTTGATTGGATATAAAAGTAAAACATTAAAAGTAGAACATGACATTTCTTCTATTTATATGGCATGCCATGTTTTACTTTTAATGTTTGATTGGATATAAAAGTAAAACATTAAAAGTAACTTAATGTTTTACTTTTAATGTTTAATATTTGATTGGACATTGCTTTGTTATCTCGCGGAGAGGATAGCATCCCCAATGGGAGCTAGTTGATAGCACTGACTTATTTTTTTGGGAGTTGGTGTTGTCGATTTCTAAATTTCAAACTTTCATTGGCAATTTGGAAGCTCTGAGTTTGTTCGCTTGGTCATTTATCAAATTTTCCCGGGTTTTGCAAAAAGAATGGACTTGAAGACTTTTTGGGTAAAAAGAAAGAAATTTTTTCATAATGAGGCTAAAACGGAAGTTAATTCTCTTTTAATTTTTTTGCTTTTTAAGCAAAAGCAAATTTGATGTTCTTGGACTTATATTGAAACTTAAGTTATTTATTATTAATGTTAAGGTCTAAGTGTATGTTATTAAAGGCCCAAAGTTTATATTATAAAGGTAAATGTTTAGATATTTTTATAAAGCCAAAGCTTTATTTTATAAAAATATTGACAAAGGTGTATATAAAATTTATTGGCACAAGGCCGCTCAACACTAAGAGCGTATAAAATTTATTGGCATAAGGGCCGCTCAACACTGAGAGCAGATCATATGACCATTCAAGATGTTGATTTCTTGAAGCTGTAACATCAAAGCAACATACAAGCCGGGTTAACCCAAGCCAAGCACCAAGCCAACAAGGAGTTATATAATGAGCTATGCCTTGATATAAGTTGAAATCACCAGTGCATATAAACAATGGAAACATGTTTTACCTAGCAAATGTGGGATATTTTCCCCATTACAAAAATACAAAAAACATAGTGCAAATTCCCAGATGTAGTGAATAGCATTTTTACGCCGATAGGCGTATATATGTTAGAATTTTGGGGTGGACTACCATCTATGTTTTTTCATCTACCGATGAGAATGAGACAAGTGTACTGTCGAGATTGATTCTATGGTAGTCGTCCAAGATTAAACGAGAATGAGACAAGTGTTCTGTCCAAATTGATTATATGAGTGTCGATTTGGAANGTTGGTCTCCTGATGATGATCCCAGAGTAGGGATCGAAACGTCGAGAAGTTTCAACTTACTAACGCAGCTTCCTTCCAAATCAATCTTCTACTGCGTAATGACCATATATGAGTGTCGTCCAAAATTAATAATTAATAATTTCAAAAAAAAAATAGTTTAATTAACATGTGATTAGTAGAGTTAGTGATAATTGTAAAAATTAAAATTAATCTTCAACTATTCTATTATTAAATACAACTACTAGCTTAACTCCATCGATTAGATACAACTATTAGCTTAACACAAATGTGTCTAGAACTATTAGCTTAACTTCAACTCTAATCAAAGTTATATTGGATAATTATTAGCTTAACTATTATATGCAACTATTATGTTAACTTGAATGATTCTACAACTATTAGCTTAACTACAACTCTATTGGGATTCCACTTAATGTCCATAAGGCTTAGTCGAACTCCATTTGGAAGCTAGAAGTCACGATAACTCATAGCTCTTTTATTAACTACAATAGATTTATATTAGCTTAACTATTAGATACAACTATTAGCTTAACTTCAACTCTAATTACCTACGGCTTATTCCAAGTGCATTTGGCATCTAGGAGTCTAGCTAATGTGTAGCCATGTAAGAGTCGAACTCCTAATAAAATAGTTCGAACTCCTAATAAATTCCTCTAAACTCATGTGATAACTACACTTAGTAGCATGGTATTGTGCAACTCGCGTGACACTCGAACTCCACCTACCAACTGGGAGTTTAGTTAATGTGCATAAGGCTTAGTCAGGATAGCTCAGAGCTCTTTTATTAACCGCAATAGATTTATATTAACTTTTAAATTAACTATTAATTGTTCGAACTCCCTATAAACAATTATAAAAAATAAAAAATAGCTCATGTGATAACTGAACTTAATGTCATGGTAATGTGTAGTCCATGTGACAGTTGAACTCCATCTAGCTACTCGAAGTCAAGTTGATTAGTCAAACTGCATTTTACAGTTGGGAGTTGAAGTAAAGTGCACTATGTGTGATAGTATAATTCCTAATAAAATCCTCTGAACTCCTAATAAATTCCTCTTAACTCATGTGATAACTGCACTTAGTGGCATGGTAATGTGCAACTGATTTGACACTGGAACTCCACCTACCAATTAGGAGTCTAGTTAATGTGCATAAGGCTTAGTCCAACTCCATTTGGAAGCTAGAAGTCAAGATAACTCGAAGCTCTTTTATTAACTACAATAGATTTATGTTAACTTTTAAATTAACTATTAAATACATCGATTAGCTTAACTCCAACATGATGATACAACTATGAGCTTAACTTCAACTATGAGTTTAACAACCACAACTTAAGTGGTTTTTATGTTAGATTAACTATTAGATACAAGTAATTGACACATTCTTTAGAAAATAAATTTATAACTATTAGGTTAAGTCCAATGATGATACAACTTTAACTTAACTTCAACTCCAATCACAAATTTTAATTGAACTGCAATGATTGATATATTAACTTTTAAATTAACCATTAGATACAATTATTAGTTTAGATCCAATGATTTTACAACTATTAGCTTAATTTTAACTCTAATAGCAATTATATTGGATAACTATTAGGTTAACTCCAATCATGATACAGCTATTAAATTAACTCCACTGGTGATATATTCCTCTCAGCATATTCCAAACATATTAATCTTATTAATATTGTTGTTGCTAGTCAATAAGGTTAACGCGGATAAGGATGGCCATATTGGTTATGAGGAGTTTTCATACAGACTTGAGGAAAATATTTTTGGCATTATGCACAAGGGAGAAGCTCTTCCAGCAAAGAGGTTATTTCGGACGTCTTTAGACATTTCCCAAGAGACCATGAGTAGTGAAGAGATTTCACTCTACAGATCAATAACTAATAGCTTTGATTCATCACAGAAAGCACTTCCATTTTCTATCAAAGATCCATTGGTTAATGTTGGTTTATTGAAAGATTTCACTTCTGAGCTGTGAACAAATACAGATCTTAATGCGACAAGTGTTTCAAAAAAAACAATTATGAACTGAACACAAATGGATTCAAAGGTATTACTTATAATGAAGTTTTTAAAGAGGTAACACTGGAATTATCAGTAGATGGTTTGAAAGAAAAACAAGGTGTGGAGGTTCTATCATTTAGGATTTTATTCTCACCAATCGATCTCGGTAGTTATCTGCTAGAGATTATGACCGAAATTTGAAAGAGAATGAGAGATCAGAGAATGAGAGAAATATAATGTGTACCTTGAAAGAGATTACGGCATTTACGGCATTTATCTGCCGAGATTACGACCGAAATTTGAAAGAGATTATGGAATTTATCTGCTAGAGATCAAAGAATGAGAGAAAGAGAATGTGTACCTTGTTTATGATGGTTGATCCTAGCTTTCTTCTTCTTCAATACTCCTTGCTTCCAATCTTCAGTACCTGCAACAAATATTTGGCCTTCCTCAAAGTATTTTCTACTGTTATATAGGATGAGATATAGACATATAGTGATTGCATTCAAATCAAATTACAACCTAGGTCAATAATCAAAACATTAGAAGCATACTTCTAGACATTAATGGAAGGAAAACAATCTTTATTAATAGAGATCCAGAAACATTAGATATCCTGCTATTTGACCAAGATCCTCTGCAAACCATGACTTGAGTCATCTTTCTCCTCTCCTCAATGGAATCCTCTAGCATAACTTTACCTCCAAAGTTAGTCCTCTTTCCTCATACCCTTCCCTTCTCTTTAGATTTGTTTGTGAGGAAGGAATTCGAGGCTTAGGATGGTTGGGGAAGTAGCCAATCCCAACTGCCCCTAGTTAATCATATTTTTATTTTTATTTTTTTAACCATTCTTAATGAAATTCACGGGTTCATATGGAGCATCTTGCGAATAATTCATAGGTTTCCTTAAGGAAACACACGAATTTTGATAATATGCGGGTTACACATGAAAGACCCGCGAGTGGCATGTGATTTGATAAAGGGAGAGCCAGGAATACATGAGTAGTTTAAGAGAAAAAAGGGTTGATGTTGGAATGAACAAGGTGTATCAAGGATCCAAGTAATCAATAGGGTTATGGCTACTTCAATCCTTAATGTCCTTTTGTGTAATGACATATTGGATGTCATTACTTGGACTGAGAAGTACCATTTCACCGTATAACACACACTGCTCATCATAGTCATCATAAACGTTATAGGACATGGCTACAAATTCATTCCTTCTCGGAAGAGGTGACTTGCAATCTTATTAAACAAAGAGCCTTCTTTCCACAAGATGATCCAAGTAAAGAGCTTTGATACCACTGTAATATCCTTGATCTGATATTATATCATAATATTAAATTCTACTACTGATATAATTGAACGTGACATAAAAATATTACATTGACATCAATCACTTTCTTCATGCAAGGAAAAACACAAACAATACTAACAAAAATGAGAATAATAGAGGGATAAAGGAAGAAAATAAAGGAAAATTTTGGATACAGAGAGTTCAAATCCCTAAGAACCTAGATGTTTGGCCCTTTTAGGTTTCAAACATCAACTAGGGTGAAGTCTACTCCCATGATTTTGGGTGTCCCAACCGGTGCAAAATGAGATGGAACAATCACTTCAATCAATCAAGGATTATGGAAGGCTCAGATAAGTTATCAGTCATGTATTAGGAATAAAATAAATAAATTTTTAACAGGTTTGAAACTGATCTGAAATAGTTTGAGGAAGTTTGAGGTGATTTGGGAAAAAACTAGTAATTTGGCCTAAGGAAATCCTACGCATAAATGGCCACAAAAACATAGTACGGCACCAATGAATTCCTAATATGAGAGACATGTTGGGTTGTGGGTGAATTAAAATCCTATAGGAACTTACATAACTCTAAATGGGTTTACATATCATCAATAATACTAAAAACTGTAAAACTAGTCAATGAGCAAGGGTACGAAAAGAATGATAAATTTTAAATCTGATTTTTATCAGAACTACAACTAATGATCCAAAGAGACTTATATGACATATATTATGTATCATATAACTCATATATAATTTTCTTGGTTATTACATCATATTTCATGCATCAAACTCACAAAAATACCCATTAATTAGGCATTAGAAGACTCCTCTCATGAAAATTCAACATGATGACTCTCTTGGACATAATTATTACTGTAATACATATATCATAATAAGATGATGGATTTGAGAAGCTAATAATAATATTTTAATATATGATATCCTCAAATGGTGTCTAAAACTGAGAACTAGAGGCCCGAAACTAGCACCCAACATCGATCTGAGAGCATAAGTGAAGCCTCCTTCACTAGAGCTCGACTTCAAGGGTTGAATGGATGCTATCAAAGCTCAAGATGAATATTAAATCACTGGTCCTTGACCTATATTTGATATGCACTTAATGATGGAATAGGAGAGAAGAGAAGGGAATGGAGACTTGGGGCGCATCACCCAAGGGAACTGAGGCTAATCACACTTGAAGCTTAGTTTCACACAACACCAAAACATTAACAATACAAACTTAGAAATGGAGTTGGAAGCATACTTAAATAAAACTTGAGTGACTTTTTGAGCAAGTTATCCACATGTTGGGAAAGTTATCCACTTGCAAACCCTAACCCTAAGCTAAGAGTGCACCCCTTTTGAGGAATTTAGTAAGTTCAGTCATAGGATGATGTTTCCTTGCTTGCATGACTCAACCCAAAGTGGAAATTATCCCTCCTTGAGAAAAAATTTCCTTCTTTATGATTGGTGATGTTTCTTTGCTTGCATCCTTTCACCAAAATGGAAATTGCGCCCCCCCTTGACCAAAGTTTTCTGCTTTTGCACTATTTTCTTTTCCTGCATTTTCTGCTTTTGAAACTGCCTACTATTCCTTGCTTTTGACAATTTCCATTTTTTTCTGACAGATTGCTTTTGTTAGTTTTCCTGATAGTTTCTATTAGTCATCCAAGGCGAGTTGACTTTCCTAATGCGCCCTTCTGACATGGCAACTCATTCTCACATGTATTATTTTCATATTAATTAAATATTTACACATAAATAATCAAGAATTAGAAATAAACTTAGCACATGCCTTCTTAGTATGAAATAATTAAAATTCCCTAGGTAATTTAATTAATTCAACTTTTGAACCCCTAGGTGCTTGACAAGGTCAACACTTTCAATTTCATTCCAAGAAGGGACATTACACTCCTGACATCAAAACTAATCTTTAGAAGTTAAAAATTGTGGTTTTATATTTAGACTTAGAACATTGGCACTGGTACCAGAAATCTTATTGTTGTTATGCCCCTTTGATACAATTTGTGAAGATCCTTCATCATCATTTTGATCATGACATTCACTACATGGTTCAGTTAACCAAATTATAGTAGAGTGGCACAGTTATGGGCTATGATTACAAACTTTGAGAAATTAAAAATCCACACAAAGCGGCTTTCTAATTGTTTATTCCAGTAATACTTAATTAGTGCTCTCAAGGAGGCAATTCATTCCCATGTCATTATGCAACAACCCTCCATTTGGTTGGAAGCTCATGATATAGCTATAGAATCCGATGATTAATTCCCAACCTAAATTCCTTCATTTCCCATGTGCATAGGGTCTCCCATAGCTACTACAATTAATTCTACCAAATCACCCTTATGAATCCAAAAGTTGACCTTTGATGCCATGGTCAAACATTAACAACTTGGACTTTTCTATCACTTTGTTGAAAATATTTACGAGGGCATGGATGCAAAGAACATAAATTATTCACGTAATTATAAAATGATTTTTTTATTAAAAAAAATTACATTATTAAATATATTAATAAAATGGTATGAAATTAAAAAAAAATTATTAAAAATATTAATAAAATATTGAAGTTAAAAAAATTTGAATATATTAATAAAATGGTATGAAAATCTATAACAATAGTATTATTGCACGGAAGATGTGCATTTTACAGCCTAGTAGGGGAGAGATGTGTAATTCCTTCCGTGCTCATCTTAAAGTTGATACATGTCCTTTATAAAAAATAATAAAATATGATTAAAAATAACATATTGGCTTAAATTAAATTTAAAATATTTAAAATTACATATATATAAAACAACATAAATTAGATAAACTAAAACCATAAACATTGAATTACACATTTCCTCAACATTTCCACTCTTAAAAAGGGTTTACAACTTTAGAGATTTGATCCCTCTGGGTGCTTGGTAGATCCCTTTTAGATGGACCTATACTAGTTTAATTAACAACTATTACCATTTGACTAATAGGGCAAAATGGAAAAATCATATTCTAATGAAAAATCATATTCACTTCGTAATAACAATGGTATTGATTAATTAGCAACTATTAAAATTTAACAAACCATGTAAAATAGAAAAATAATATCTTAATGAAAAATTATAGAGGAATATATCACCGATGGAGTTAATTTAATAGTTGTATCATGATTGGAGTTAACCTAATAGTTAATCTGATAGTTAATCTAATAGTTATCCAATATAATTGCTATTAGAGTTAAAGTTAAGCTAATAGTTGTAAAATCATTGGATCTAAACTAATAATTGTATCTAATAGTTAATTTAAAAGTTAATATATCAATCATTGCAGTTCAATTAAAATTTGTGATTGGAGTTGAAGTTAAGTTAAAGTTGTATCATCATTGGACTTAACCTAATAGTTATAAGTTTATTTCCTAAAGAATGTGTCAATTACTTGTATCTAATAGTTAATCTAACATAAAAACCACTTAAGTTGTGGTTGTTAAGCTCATAGTTGTATCATCATTCTAATAGTTGTATTTAATAGTTAATTTAAAAGTTAATATAAATCTATTGTAGTTAATAAAAGAGCTTCGAGTTATCCTGACTTCTAGCTTCCAAATGGAGTTGGACTAAGCCTTATGCACATTAACTAGACTCCCAATTGGTAGGTGGAGTTCCAGTGTCACATCCGTTGCACATTACCATTCCACTAAGTGCAGTTATCACATGAGTTAAGAGGAATTTATTAGGAGTTCAGAGGATTTTATTAGCAATTATACTATCACACGTAGTGCACTTTACTTCAACTCCCAACTGTAAAATGCAGTTTGACTAATTAACTCGACTTCGAGCTGCTAGATGGAGTTCAACTGTCACATGGACTACGCATTACCATGCCATTAAGTTCAGTTATCACATGAGCTATTTTTTATTTTTTATAATTTTTTATAAGGAGTTTGAACGATTAATAGTTAATTTAAAAGTTAATATAAATCTATTGCAGTTAATAAAAGAGCTTTGAGTTATCCTGACTAAAATTTATGCACATTAACTAAACTCCCAATTGGTAGGTGGAGTTCGAGTGTCACATGAGTTGCACAATACCATGCTACTAAGTGTAGTTATCACATGAGTTCAGAGGAATTTATTAGGAGTTCGAACTATTTTATTAGGAGTTTGACTCTTACATGATTGCACAGTAGCTAGACTCCTAGATGCCAAATGCACTTGGAATAAGTCCTAAGTAATTAGAGTTGAAGTTAAGCTAATAGTTGTATCTAATAGCTAAGCTAATATAAATCTATTGTAGTTAATAAAACAACTATGAGTTATCGTGACTTCTAGCTTCTAAATGGAGTTTGACTAAGCCTTATGCACATTAAGTGGAATCCCAATAGAGTTGTAGTTAAGCTAGTAGTTGTAGAATCATTCAAGTTAACATAATAGTTGCATATAATAGTTAAGCTAGTAATTATCCAATATAACTTTGATTAGAGTTGAAGTTAAGCTAATAGTTCTAGACACATTTGTGTTTAGCTAATAGTTGTATCTAATAATCGATGGAGTTAAGCTAGTAGTTGTATTTAATAATAAAATAGTTGAAAATTAATTTTAGTTTTTACAACTATCACTAACTCTACTTATCACATGTTAATTAAACTATTTTTTATTTTTTTGAAATTATTAATTATTAATTTTGGATGACACTCATATAATCAATTTGGACAGTACACTTGTCTCATTCTCGTTTAATCTTGGACGATTACCATAGAATCAATCTCAACAGTACACTTGTCTCATTCTCGTCGGTAGATGAAAAAGCATAGATGGTAGTCCACCCCAAAATTCTAACATATATACGCCTATCGACGTAAAAATGCTATTCACTACATCTGGGAATTTGCACTGTGTTTTTTGTATTTTTGTAACGGGGAAAATATCCCACATTTGCTAGGTAAAACATGTTTCCATTGTTTATATGCACTGGTGATTTCAACTTATATCAAGGCATAGCTCATTATATAACTCCTTGTGGGCTCGGTGCTTGGCTTGGGTTAAACCGATTTGTATTTTGCTTTGATGTTATAGCTTCAAGAAATCAACATCTTGAATGGTCATATGCTCTGCTCTTAGTGTTGTGCCAATAAATTTTATACGCTGTTAGTATTGAGCCTTGTGCCAATAAATTTTATAAAAACCTTTGTCATTTTATAAAAACCTTTGTCAATATTTTTATAAAACAAAGCTTTGGCTTTATAAAAATATATAAACATTTTCCTTTATAATATAAACTTTTGGCCTTTAATAACATACACTTAGACCTTAACATTAATAATAAATAACTTAAGTTTCAATATAAGTCCAAGAACATCAAATTTGCTTTTGCTTAAAAAGCAAAAAATTTAAAAGAGAATTAACTTTCGTTTTAGCCTCATTATGAAAAAATCTCTTTCTTTTTACCCAAAAAGTCTTCAAGCCCATTCTTTTTGCAAAACTTGGGAAAATTTGATAAATGACCAAGTGAACAAACTCAGAGCTTCCAAATTGCCAATGAAAGTTTGAAATTTAGAAATCGGCAACACCAAACTCCCCAAAAAATAAGTTAGTGCTATCAGCTAGCTCCAATTGGGGATGCTATCCTGTCCGTGAGGTAGCAAAGAAATGTCCAATCAAACATTAAACATTAAAAGTAAAACATTAAGTTACTTTTGATGTTTTATTTTTTTATCCAATCAAACATTAAAAGTAAAACATGACATGCCATATAAATAGAAGAAATGTCATGTTCTACTTTTAATGTTTTACTTTTATATCCAATCAAACATTAAAAGTAAAACATGACATGCCATATAAATAGAAGAAATGTCATGTTCTACTTTTAATGTTTTACTTTTATATCCAATCAAACATTAAAAGTAAAACATGACATGCCATATAAATAGAAGAAATGTCATGTTCTACTTTTAATGTTTTACTTTTATATCCAATCAAACATTAAAAGTAAAACATGACATGCCATATAAATAGAAGAAATGTCATGTTCTACTTTTAATGTTTTACTTTTATATCCAATCAAACATTAAAAGTAAAACATGACATGTCATATAAATAGAAGAAATGTCATGTTTTACTTTTAATGTTTTACTTTTATATCCAATCAAACATTAAAAGTGAAACATGGCATTTCTTGATTTTATGTTGTGATATAAGCTTTTTAATGTTTTACATTTTTCATCTTATTTGTTATTTTTAAAAAATAAGTATTCACTTAAATTTATTTAAAATTTACTTCTTTGAATAGAAAACATTGTTTTCAATTTATTTATTAATTTTGAAAATTTATTATTATCATAAAATTATGTAAAATTTATATTTTCTTGAATTCGACACAATTTAAATAAATAACAAATAAAATTTAATTTAAACTTAACAATTAAATAAATATTAAAAAATATATTTTATTATTATTAATAAGTAGTATTTTAATAATATTTACTAAAATAAATATATATTACATTATTCATTTATTATAAAAATATTTATTAACAATAAATTAGAGCAATATCTTATATTAATCTTTCCTTATAAATCATGGATCAGACTTGCTTAGAGGATCATGGATCAAACTTGCTTAGAGGTAAACTATTAAGTAACATTTCATTTGTGGCTGCATGAATTAATTTTAAATAACAAACTTAAAAATAAAAATAAAAATCCATTAATATTTTTTGAAAGAAAAGTTGTTTATATATAATTTGTTTATCATTATTTACCACGGTTTCAATATTCAATATTTATATCCAAATGACTCAGTTTACCTTGGACTAATAGTGGTTTCCTCTTTGTTAATGAGGAAATGAATGATACATTCTACTGAAATATTATATATGCCTGCTTGAGATAGGACAATGCCCACCCCATCTAAATCCATCAAGATAGAAATGGCACAATCGTTAACACTGAAGATTAGAAACAACAACGATTATTAACTAAATAAAAACCCTAGATAATACTATCAATAAAAATTGATGTTGTAAAATTATAATTATCTATTAACAAATCCTTCACTAAATTCAATCCAAAAAGTTATTACGTTCCTTACTGAATTTAATTCACTTATTCACAAATCCTTCATCAATTCCATGGCTACCAATAGGTTTGTAAAGCCTGTTACAATATAAAATATGTAGACGGAGGCCACATATCCGTCATCAGAGGCTCATCGATATAACTTTGTTGACAAATCCATTTTTGGATGAAGATTAACTGGCTCTGCCTGAGTGACCCCTCACTGTGATGATACGCAATTCCATGAAAGTAGTAGTGAGTATGATTAGTCATGTATGGATAGATTAATATAGCATTTTTTATCATCTAAATGTAAACTAATCCGAATGCAAACTAATCCACTTAAAAACAAACGCTAAAATACTTAAAAACATGTTTTACCCCTAAATTAAATAAAATAGTACAACAACTTTGCAAAAATTTAAAAGTACAACTGTTATACCTTGAAAATCCCAGAAATCGTTTGATTTCTCCTATTGAATCTAGATCCACCAAACACAAGATCCACGAAACACCTAGAAAATGCATATGGCAAACAAAATGCACGAGGAAACCCAACGTTCAAGATGATGATCGATACCATTTTGAACTACTGCACCTTTAAAATCCTCCTCGTGGGTTGGGCATGCATCAATTTGAACTGAACTGACATGACTATTTTTTGAAACAGATTTTGGGGGCAATTTGAAATTTGAAATTTGGCATGGCCTATTAATTGATATTGATGTTGAGTAGGTTTCTTATTCGGCAGTGATGTTGACAGAGACAACACCGGAAATTAGAAGAGTAGACGGAGGATGAATGGCGGGATGACATGATGCATGGCACATGTCAATGGCTTGTTCGTACTATCATAGCAACAAAGTTACAGGTTTCCAACGCACCCTAGTTTTCAGTAGGCGGAGGGCTATCCATGGATGGCTTGGATGCATGCCATGGCTTAACGAGCATGAACGTACATGCTCAATAAGCTCAACTGGGTTAACCTGGCTTGTATGTTGCTTTGACGTTATAGCTTCAAAAAGTCAACATCTTGAATGGTCATATGCTATGCTCTTAGTGTTGAGCAGCCTTGTGCCAATGATTTTTATAAAAACCTTTGTGAATATTTTTATAAAACAAAGCTTTGGCTTTATAAAAATATATAAACATTTTCCCTTATAATAAAACCTTTGTCAATATTTTATAAAACAATGCTTTGGCTTTATAAAAATATATAAACATTTTCCTTTATAATAAAACCTTTGTCAATATTTTTATAAAACAATGCTTTGGCTTTATAAAAATATATAAACATAAAACAAAGCTTTGGCTTTATAAAAATATATAAACATTTTCCTTTATAATAAAACCTTTGTCAATACTTTTATAAAACAACGCTTTGGCTTTATAAAAATATATAAACATTTTCCTTTATAATATAAACTTTTGGCATTTAATAACATACACTTAGACCTTAACATTAATAATAAATAACTTAAGTTCCAATATAAGTCCAAGAACATCAAATTTGCTTTTGCTTAAAAAGCAAAAAATTTAAAAGAGAATTAACTTTCTTTTTAGCCTCATTATGAAAAAATATCTTTCTTTTTACCAAAAAGTCTTCAAGCCCATTCTTTTTGCAAAACTTGGGAAAATTTGATAAATGATGAAGCGATCAAACTA
This sequence comes from Pseudotsuga menziesii, assembly GCA_001517045.1. Taxonomy (NCBI): domain Eukaryota; kingdom Viridiplantae; phylum Streptophyta; class Pinopsida; order Pinales; family Pinaceae; genus Pseudotsuga; species Pseudotsuga menziesii. Next base: position 590,431 of record LPNX010778483.1, on the reverse strand, counting down.
AGAGCTTCCAAATTGCCAATGAAAGTTTGAAATTTAGAAATCGACAACACCATCTCCCACAAAAAATAAGTTAGTGCTATCAGCTAGCTCCAATTGGGGATTCTATCCTCTCCGCGAGGTAGCAAAGAACCCATAGACCAAGTGATTAATCCATTGGGATGTTCCCAATGTTTTTTGAAACCATCAACTTGTTCTGACCTATAATCGTCAACTAAACCCATGCTGCAAACAAATCCCACTCTATAACCTGTAACCTGTTACCAAACCTTTATCTGAAGACTGAAACCAACTGTAAATTGCAAATCTGAACTTGATACTGAAATCAAACTGAGAAATCGTTGAAAGAAATTCTTGCCATGTTGAGCTTATTCACACCTACCTACCCTACTTTACCAAGCACCAATGCCTAATCAAGTAAACTATGATTTCCAATGAAGCCAATCAAGCAATTGATCTAATGATTGATTAAAATCACCACATAAGAACATAATGGAAAAAAGAAATGATAATATATGTGATCTTTTTGGAGGAAAAATAACCAACTACCCGAACTGAAAAATTTCTTCATATAGCTGACCACCGGGTCATGAAAAACATGATAATACTCAATTTTTTTTGTCATTTGTTTGCTATGACAAGGCTGCTCAAACTGTAACTTCACTTGCAATCTGTCAAACTGATCTTCAAAATAACCTTGAAAAGAATGTTCATGACAATTTTTAAACAGAACATCAACAACCTCATTTAAAATTTCTGAATTAACAACTTGATTCTCTTTATGTGCTTCAGCAGAAATATCATTTTGTTCTGCGATAAAATCAAGTGAAAAAAATCCTTCTTGACACAAAAATTTTGAATTTCAAAGATATGAAGAAACATTCAACTGAGAACCCTCATCTTCTTCTTGGTGTTTCACTCACTCATTGCAAATTTCTGGTTTTTCTATATGTTGGGACTGCCTTTTTATCCTTCTCATCATCCATAAACAAAGAGGGCTTTGCACGTTCTTGTAAATATTCAAGTGAAATTTGAGTTTGATAAACACACAAAGGTCCTTCTTCAACCATTAATTCAAGATCTGATTCCTCTATACATGCGATTTCAGAAGACGAACTTGCAGAAGGATTATAAGATTGAATTTTTTTAGAATTGGAATCCTTTATGTAATCAGCCACAAAAGTATTAGAACTTTGAGGAGATTGGTGCTGCAAAAGGGTATTTTCTGATTGAAAATGGGCAGGCCCTTCTTGTAACAAAAATTCAGAAGTTGAATATTATGAGGAAGGATTTGATTGACAATCCCAACTTCTTTCTTGGTCACACAAAGATTGACAAGAATACCACAAATTATCATCAATTTCAGAAAACAAAATGCAACTAGTTGAATCATAATTTTGGCTTATGTCATTTTTAGTCAAGGAAAACATTATCAACTACTGAGAATTTTCTTGAATATCATGGCAGCTTGTTTGTATTTCTTTTTTCTTAAATGAGTTCTCAAGTAAAATTTCTAAAAGCTCTTCATACATAAACTCATCATCACTGTATATGTTCTCCAAATATTTAATGAAATCTTTAACATGCATGCAACAATCTTGAACTAGCAGAAATGAAGGATATTAGTCTTGAAATTTTTCATGAAATATTGTATGAAAGTATTTAAGGTAATATAAACTCTCTGATGGAAACCTCTCATACCATGACCGTGCATCTCCTTCCAAACTAACCATGAACATTTTCATTAAAGAATCTTCATGCAATTCAACCCCAACCTTATGTATATGCATATGAAATCTAACCAAATGAAGGGCAGCATCATCACTCTTTTGATCTTTGAATTTTGGAAGACATGTTTGTCAATCTACATTAGGTATTCGATTCAGAAAACCAGGAGTGTGAGCATGATTCATAGGATCATACCTTGCAGATATAGAACTCATCTTGATAAATGAGGAAACCAGATCAACACTTCAAACTCTAAAACCTTTTGACAGTGGAGTCGCCATAGAAAATTCTAAAAACTTGATTCTTCAAAGTTGGAGTCACCAGCTGAAAGATACACAGCCTACTTGATGTCTGACTGTTCTTCACCATCAACAATCAAATTTGAAACTCTGTCGTGTTGGAATATATTACCTTGGAAGGTAATAATGCCTTTGTATTATGTCGGAAGTTGTCTACAATCTTATGTAAAAGAGTAATGCATTTAACCCATAGTTATATGGTGTTGTATTTACTTGTGTAGAGTATTTGTCCATGGTATTGTATTAAGATATGTTATTTTGGAGAATTATATTATCCCACATGCAATATGTGAGAGTAATTCCTCCTCATCTCTTAGTATATAATAGGGTCAAGTGAGTCTCTACATAATCATGTATTCTTGATGTAGTAGTGGTACTATTGTGACACTGTTGTACATCATCTATATTCTTTGGGGTATTTGTGCTTTGCTCTCTTGTAAGATTGGAGAAGACATTCTGGAGATAATAGAATACTACCTTCCCGTGGATGTAACCCATTAGGGTGAACCACGTATATCGGTGTTCTATTGTCCTTTTCTTTTCCTATTCTTATGTTTTATGATATGTTGTCGGTTGCTTAGATAGGTTAACTACTTTAACTTGACTCTACTATTCTAACATGTCGTTCATACCCACCATTGGTACTATTGAAATGGTTGAGCAATAAGGTGCACGAAAGCCAGGCACACCAACTTATTCAATGAAACCAAGTATACTAAAATAAAACATTGTTCTTGTTGTGTCAACCAAGTATTCACATTAGAGTGATCAAACTTGTCAATATCAACCCCGGGAAAGCTCTGATATTAAATCCAAAGGGAATTGGTTGAACCACATAAGGAATAGGCCTATATTAGACCCATAACCTATAGAAAAATATGATGCTTTGGCTTCTTTCATGATATTGAAGATATCATCCATTTTCTTAGGAAATTGCCAAAGAGGTTTGATATTAGCTTAGAAGGACTTGATCTAATGGGTTAATTAGATATCGATATTCTAAAAGAATTCCTTACATTCTTCTAAAATGGCATCCATGTGATCATCAAGGTTTAAAGGAAATGACATCCAAAAATTGGAGTACATGGATGCTAGGGAAAATTTTAAGAACCCCCCTTAAATTTCTATGTATAATAAATGGCCAAATCCCCATGATATATAGGAAAATATGAAGGATATTTTTAAAATGTTATATTATGTATATGTAATTTTTTGGTGAATCTCACATTGAATTAGATAATCTTGTAAAATCAAATCTTTCACTAAATTATAAAACCTTGTAAAATATTGTTGAATCTTTCACTAAATTATAAAACCTTGTGAAGTATTGGCAAGTCTTTTGGCAAGTCATGGCCCCCTACATGCCCAAATATGTGACTATGAATGAAGTCCTAGCCCCCAACCATGATGCCCGAAACACCCACAAAAACATTATTTCCACATCATCGACCACAAGATTCACAATACAGATGTTTATTTAGGAAACTTTGGATTTGAGGTGATGGGATTTAGAACTCTCCTAGATGAAAATGGATTGCTATAAGAACCTATAGTAAATATCAACTAGCCTTCTCGTGTGGACATTAAGAAACTTGTAAAACAAGATTCAACCCATAAAATCTAGACGAATGTAACTTTGACTTTGATATTAATGATCGATAACAGGCGAAATAGCCCCTAGCAATTTCCAATTTTGAAATTGGGGACGAATGGTAGCTACCTAGTGCTTTTTGTGGGTGAATAGAGGTTTGAATCCATTTTTAGAGGGGAAAAATTATTTTATCTTAGATCCCCTTTTTAAATTTGATGGGCTTAACCTCCTATTCATTAAAAATAAATAAATAAAATGTGGGCTAATCATTCCTACAAGGTGTCTAGTAAAAAAAATAGCCCATTAAAAATTTGAAACCCCTAAATTTATCCCATGGGATAAGATTATCCCCTAAATTTTTCCATGATGGATACACAATGATTAAATCAGGGTTACGGTTAGGGTTTCATATATTTTATGAAAGAAACCAAAGATAGTTGATTTAAGGGTTATGAATTGGAAAAAGAGGGACTTTAATTCTAAAATTGACAAAAAAATGCTGAAGATTGGCGAAAATGTGTCAAAATAAGAAAAATTGTATTCACCCCCTAAATTCTCCCTTAAGGGATTCTCACGGTGGCCTTTAGAAGGCTAGAAGATACCTTGGAAAGATAGAGGTTGATAAGGATGCCAAACGGGAGGTTTCCGATCAAAGTTGAATATCTTCATGAGTTTTTTAACTTTTACTCAAAAATAAAAATAATGTAGATGTTGTTCTTAATACTATACTATGATTATATAAGTGAACTTTTTATGAAATTAAAAAAATATATTATTGAATATATTGATGATAATGTTGATTTTCAACGTCCACTTAGAACAACTTTGGTCTATCGAACCTTAAGAGTGGTTAGGAATCACTTGATTTTCTTTAGGAATTTGTTTATGTGCTCAAAAAACTTTAAGATAATCATTCCTAGATCACCATAGATTTGATGATGTAAGAGGTTAAGAAGGTCAATATTGTAGCAAATATTTCAAATTTGTGATTTAATGTAGGTGTTGGCCTCCTATTTTGACTATCCATCACTATACTTTCTAGTTTCAAGTCTCATGAATCAAGTAGTAATCAGCCTTATTTAGTGATGTTTTGTGCATAGTTGGGCATTTTGAAGAACAACATTGCTAGGTGCTTTGGTAAGTGACTTTTTAATTGTTTATTTATTATTTTGCTTTGTTTTATGTATATAATGGAACTTTTCATTATCATTTAATAATGGGTTAATTAATAAGTCCTTGTTTCTTTCATGCAATGGTATTTTGCTTATTCAACCCAACGCTTGTCTCGGCGCTCCAAAGGAATATGTTGACTGAACCAGAGATTTTAGGGATTCTGTCCACAGAAGGAGATGTCTTTCTTGGGTTCAAATCGATTTCCAGATGCATATGAAGATTATTCAGGTGTTGTTTCGTGGATGTCCTTTGTTCAAGGAGCCGTTGTCCTCCATTTTTGGCAGAGTATGGATTTCAGGGGATTTGAATTCCATTTCTTGGTTCATGTATGCCGAGATAAGTGTACAGTTGTTAGGATAGGGTCGATCCTTGTTCCAAGGTCGATTTTTCTCTGTATTTCAAGTATAAATGTAACCTTGAAACCCTAAAGAGAGATGGATACACAGAGAAGACTGTAAAACTCTGTTTTTATTAATCGATCAAGCGTTTATTTCCCTAAGTTTTTGATTTTCAGATTGGTAGGCGTTGAGGGCAGGGCCCACCTTCAACACCGATCATTTGCGTTTAAGTGTTGCTTGTACTGCTGTAAGTAGAGTGATGTTGAATGCTTTGATACTGTTTTTATAATGGAATGTTAATGGTTTTGTTTACTTGTGATTTGGAATGGGATTTATGTTTGCAGAAGACTAGTTGATATCATATGTATTCAGCTTAGCCTGTAGAATAGATTCAGTAGAGTAGTAAGAGTGGATTTGGGTTTTAAGCCTCTTTGACTCCCAACGTGATACTGTTTGTTTGATGATTACAAATCTTGTTCAAAGAATCCATTCAGAGTTATAGGATTTACAAAACTGTATGATGAATTTGATTATATTCAGTTTGATGTAGAATCGACTTAATGGAGGATTGAAAATAGACTGTGATTTCATATTTCTTTTACTGCCAGCTTTATATTGATTAGTGGATGGCTACAATATTGGTTTAGAATCCTTTTGGCTATCGAGTTTACAAGACTGTAGGGTATTTTCGAATTGTATTGTGTGGATTTTAAAAAGAATTTGCAGTAGCAGAGGATTTAAAGATTTTGGTTTACAAAGTATCTAGGGTTTGCCAAATAGCATTTTGAATTGGTTACATAAGGATTTGAATCATGCTTTTGTCCACTACATGGTGTTGAATGAGCTCAAGGAAAAGAATTATAGTTTGTTAATAGATGCCAGCATTGTTTCCTAGGATTTGAACACTAATCTCACAGTACATGCAGATGAGAGTGGGTGTGTATTCTCTAAATATTTCCAACAATATTTTGTGTGCATAGAACATAGGTAGATTACATTTGACATTAGCAGTAAGTTAAAATTCCTTTTGTTAACTGTTTATGAATGATTTAGGTTAAGAAGAAACAGATTTCATTTCAGTAGTTGTGATAAGTGTTTGTATAAATTTTAGCATCAGATTATGTAGGGTTGATGGGTGCAGTCTTAGATACAATATAAGGTCATTAAAGGTTGACTCAGCATATTCATTATTAAGTTATTTACTTGTGTGATTGCTTGCTCTAAAGAATATATCATAATTGATGTAGCTTAGTATAGATCATTGATTGCTTTAGAAGATTGCTGTAGCTTAAGGTTGCGGTAGGTTACATTGAATTTTACAGTATTGTAGACAGTAAGAGAGGGATTAGCAAGTTGATTTCCTTTCTTTAGACAAACCTAGTAACTCTTAGAATTGATAATTTAATCAAGTAATAGCTTCATCAATTACATTTTGTTTCTGGTTTGTGAGTAGACTAGAATTCCTTTAAGTATGAGCATTGAAACTACTTTGCCCGCACATATAGTGTAGCAGCTCGAAGTATACGTATTCCGGTTGACAATTAATTGAAGGTAAATTAAATCACAATAAAATTACCCAACAGTAGGTGTACATGGGACATACTAAGATAAAGTGATTTCAAATTCAACCCTTTTAATGCCACAAAGATGGCAAATGATTTCATCTCACAATGTTTCAAGAATTTTTTAGTGCTTTTTTTCACTATAGAGCTACTTAAAAAGATGGATACTTTTGATTTTTAAATCAAGGTTGATTACCTCATTTTAACAGCTTCCTTTTTTCTCATCCTCTAAATCACATCGAACTGAACTCCTTGAATTTATATGTAGTAATACAAGTAGTAATACTTTTAATATTATTACTATTCTATAGAGTGACCTCTTCCTCAGATCCCTATCGATTTAACCAAGACTTAACATCTTTATGCTAACCTCATTTGACTTAAGTTTGAAGCAATCTTAGGTAGCTTATTGTCTCCCATGTTGTTTATATTGTTCTTGTATATTAGGTACCAAGTCATAGCCATGGTCTCAATGAAGGGAAGACCTTCTTTTATGAAGAGGATAAGATCGGGTGTATTACCTCTAATTTTTATATTTTATTTTATAAAATGGTCTTGGATTTGCTAAATGTCCTTCTACATGATTCTCAAGAGATGTTGCATCCCCAAACCTTACTTCCATATAAGATAACCTGAGTGATGAGAGTCACTAAAGAGGAGTTTCTTATTATCTTAAAGCCATAGGTATGTTGATTTACGATTTTTATCAATTCCATGATAATATTTCCACCTTCTTCAATCATTTCTCTATGCTATAGTTCTATTTAAGTTTGTGATAAAGATCAATTCTTAGATATTTGTATCAAGTGGCTTCCTCCAAATTCTTGTTGTCCACATCAAATTAGCATAAGTGAACATTTTGGATTCGATTATTAAAACATTTGTTTTGTTAGTATTAACAATGATACTCGTACTAGATGTGCATTCTACAGCCTAGTAGGGGAGAGATGCGTAATTCCTTCCGTGCTCATCTTAAAGTTGATAAGTGTCCTTATAAAAAATAACATATTGGCTTAAATTAAATTTAAAATATTTAAAATTACATATATATAAAACAACATAAATTAGATAAACTAAAACCATAAACATTGAATTACACATTTCCTCAACATTTCCACTCTTAAAAAGGATTTACAACTTTAAAGATTTGATCCCTTTGAGTGCTTGGTAAATCCTTTTAGATGAATCTATCCTTTTTAAAATAACAATTACACATAGTTCACTTCATAATTCATACAATATTTATACATAATAATTATTAAGATAAGTACTTTTCCAGTTCAAGGGTTGCCTTTTTCCTTTCCTCCATAGATCCTTTGATCAAGTGTTGTACCAATTTTTGTGCTGTGTCTCTTGGGAGTTCCTGTTTCTTTGCTGGGCCGTCAACCGATCCTCTTGATTTACCTTTCGTGTCATCAAATATGCCCATGATTTCTCTTCCCTTGGTCGTCACTATATTTCCATCTTCGTCCATTAATGTCAATGATAGACGCTCAGGATTCAAAGATTTTAGCAGATTTTTCATTCCATCACGGTGATTGTCATTTTCATCTATTCCCTTTATCTGCTTTTGCAAATCACAAACGCGTGCCCAAAATCTAATAGCATCCCACCCTGACAGATGCAACAAAGGCTCTAAATGCACTACTTTCTTATCTTGTAGCACCTCAGGAGGATAATACGCCATCTTAATGCTATCTGTAACAGCTATCACCTCCTTGTTCTCCTGATCATTAAGGGGAAGATAGGGAACATAAATGAAGTGAATGTTCTTCATTTCGTCGGTTACCCTTTTAATCAAATCTACAAATATTTGAGTCCTTACATGCTTCGTGTCAGGATCCTTGCCTTCACAATATATCCATACCATTTTCCCTTGATGCATCAGCTTTATAAAAAACAACACAGCAAATACACAATTCTTATCAGTAAAATAAATAATTATATTAAGGTGGAAAATTTCAATAACATTAAAAATAAGTATATTAATATTTATAAAAAAATTAATCTTACAAACTTCACAAGCATTTTACTATATATATATATATTATATATTTTAAGGACATTTTTTCTTTAAATTTAAAGTCAAGAAAATAAGAGACTAACCTTTGACACCTCATCTTTCAAACCCTTGAAAAGAAATTCCAAATTTGACATACTTTTCTGTTCATTCCATTCTTTGTTTCTTAATTCTTCAATTTGTTGGTCAGTAAATGGATATGCTTCTGGCCCCCACCTCTCGAGCATGCTCAATATAGGCTTATAGCTTGCAATTTTCCCATTGGATTCTATTTTCATGATTCTGCTGGGATACCATAACTCCCATCTTTCTGAATCCCCTCTTTCCCATGGATAGTGCTCACTGAGAAAGTGCTTTACTGCTCTTCGTACCGTGCGAGGATTTTGGACAACCAACCAAGGAACGTCTCTGGGAAACCGATCAAATTCTGTTGTTAATTGCCCAACTGGAATTGATATAATTTCAAAACCAAGGCTATCTTTTTCTGTCATATACATCTCCTTCAAAGACTGAAGGCCGCTGTGACCATGATTCTCATGAGCGAGCTTGATCTCTATTAAAATGGTTTTCCCTTTCAGTTCATCGACACCAACCTGCGATCGTCACAATAAAAAAAATCGGTAAAAAAATGAAGTTGAAAACTGTAAATTGATCCAACCTACACGTGTCATAAAAATGTGGGTTAAAAAAGAAATTGCAGTTGAAAATTCTAAATTTCTAAGATTGTCATGGAAAAGAACTACTCACAAAAAAGCAGGAACTTGAAATACCTGATGTGTTTTTCCCAGCAAACAATTATTGTCCACCCCGTTTACAAACAATTCTCTTAACATGTGAATGTTACTCTCTTGTGTTTCTCCTTTAAGTTGCTTAAGCGACTGGTATTTTCTACATTTACTCAACAAAAACTTGTCCATTTCAATAAGATATTTTCCTTTTGACAGAAGCTCCCAACAAGATAAGTAATTTCCGCCTTTTTCCACAATCTTCGTGCTCATTACAAAAGATTTGTTCATATATTTATGCCACGAGTTTTGACCAAGACCATTTCTTCCGAGTGTGAAGAACAATTTTTCAAACAGTAGACGAGCATCAGAGTTATCAACTGTACGGCACATAATTTTGTTGGCCACTTTCCTTGGCAACTTATTAAAATGTTTACCAATGTAGATAATTTCAAATTTTATTTGGATATCATCTAAGATCTCTTCAATTAAGGGCCAAGCGAAATCCTGATTGAAATCTGAATGACCGTCAAACATAACGAGAAAGATGGTGTTTGGAGGACGACTGGATACTTTGAATGGCTCTCCTCGTTCGTATTCACGAAGTTTGTCAAACTCTGATGATAACGTCTTCCATGTCTTCTCCTTCTCCTCCTCGGACAAATGCTAAAAGGAAATCTAATATTAGTGAAAAGGAAAAATAATAATTTAGTCTACTATAATGATGCAACCATACCAAAATGTTAATTCACAACTTTCTAAATATGGTTTATATTATCACCTGCCGTGTATCCACTATAAAACGCGCCTCTGAATGATCGCCCTTTATTTCTCCCCATTTCTCCACTAACTTGGCACTGTTTCTGATGTAAACCATAGTTAATGATTTTAGTTTTACCACGTTACCCATCCATTCTCCTTCTAACATGTGACAATTACTTAGATCGAGATGTTGCAATGAAGAAAGGGAATCGAAACCTCTAGGGATCTCCTTCAAATTCTTGCAGCTGGCCAAGGATAGAGTTCGCAATGATGATGACAGGTCATGTAAGTTTTCACATAATTTTTCAAGCTGACTGCAACTTGATAAATCCAAGTGCACCAAACACTCTAATCGAGAGAAACTCTCGGGAAGCTTCTGTAATTGCGTACATGATTTGAGTTTCAGTACTCTCAAACGTTTTAACGAACCAAATAGATCTGGAAGCTTATTTAAATAGGTACATTGGGTCAATTTAAGATTTGTGATTGAGAGGTTGCAAAACCCATTGGGTAATTCTTTTAAATTGGAACACCGTGAAAGATCCATGGAGGGCAACGACTTCAGTTGTTCAATGCTATCTGGAATACTAATTAGTTGTTTACAACGTGCCAGTTCAAGTTTAACAAGGGATGTTAAGTTTCCTAAGCAATCGGGGAGTTCCTTTAGGACTTTGCAAGAGGATAAATTCAATACTTTCAATGACGTAAGTCTCTCAAAAAGTGTATCAGGAAGCTTTTCCAGAGAGTCACAATTTGATAGATCAAGTTCGACAAGGGATGTTAAGTTTCCTAAGCCTTCAGGAAGCACTTTTAAAGATTTACAGTGAACCACTTTCAATATTCTTAAACATCTAAGCTCTGATATTGCATATGGCAGTTCATTGAAGGACTTGCAATTTGAAAGAGTTAGTTGACGCAAACCCTTTACTAAATTAGCCAGCTCACTAGGCAGTTCTTTTAACCCTTCAAAGTTGGTCAATTTCAGTATTCGCAAATCTGGTAGACACAAAAGCCTAATGGGAAAGCTTTCCAAGTCATTGCAGTGTAACTTTCCATCAATTTCCATGTATTTGAGATTTGAGGGCATCTGCAAATTATGCAAACTATGAAATTGATAAGTGAAAATAATAATCAAAATCATTAAAATTATAACAATGCTTCCTTGTGAAAACAATAATCAAATCAATGTTTCGTTCATGCATCCAATTTTCTTAAAAACTGGAAGAAAGAAGTAAAGAATCAAAATCACTAAAATTAATAAAATGCTTAGTTCCATATATTGTAAGACATGATTTAAAAACAAGGAACTAAATATGTAAAGTAGACTTGCCTTGATCAGCTCATTCAAATTCTTAGCAGGCTTGTAACTCAAGTATCTTAACTGCTCTACCTGTGACACATTGAAGGGAAGATTGAGGATTGCTATTGGAAAAAACGCAAACTTGCTGCGTTATAATATTTCCCCTCCATTTCTAACTTTTAATGATCATTGTATAATACATCAAGTTTAATATTTTTCATGTGTTATGAATCACCATTTTCACTCAACAGGATACCTTTGATCCATTGAATAACATTCAATATGTCGATAATTTAGTTCTTATGCGTGACATAACAGACATGGTCTTAAACAAACTTGTTTATGACTTTTATTTGAAGTTTACAGATTTAGTACCTTTGCATCGTCGTGTAGCTCACTGGTTGTAGAGAATCTGAATCTCCTTCCCTCGCTCTTTCTTCGGCCGATCTCCAAAATGATGTCATGTATAGCTACAACCTCATTTGTGCCTTTGGTCACAAGTGCTCTACGTTCTAATTTGTCGAGGGTAGCCTTTCCCACAATATCGGCTACCGTATCCCACTCCCATCCTTGGAAAAATGAACAAATGTCGAGAAATGCAGCCTTGCACTGCTTGGGAAGCTTGTCGTAAACGAAGTGAGATTCTAATTTTTGCCCAAACACTTCACCTTCCATTTTTTCTAGTTCTTCAATCACTTGATAAATTTCCTGTTTGTCCTTTGCGCAACGTAACTCTTGTTCTACTAAGGTTAAGAGTAATGGAACTCCACCACATCTCTCTATTATGTGGTCAAGTTTGGAATCCATGTTTTCGTTTCCCAAGGGACCCTTTGCTAAAAAAGTTTTTGCAGCTGTAGACGAAATGCCTCTCATACGATATTCTTTGGGAGGGGTTTCCATTTGGCATGCTTTACGGACATCTATGTCACATGCAGTTATAAGGAGCCGCACCTTATTTGATTTCTCCAAATCCAGTGGCAAAAGCTGTCGAAGGTTATCTTTATCACAAACGCCATCAATATAAATGAGCGCCGGCACCTCCTCTAACTTCCTGCCCAGCAATCGCCGTCCTTCTTCGTGCTTTCTAAATAGCGGGATATTTTTTGTTCCCATCAAATCTCTTAAGATCTGTTTTTGCAACTCTACTATCGTTGTGGAATCGATATTCTCCGAGAGTTCAACCATTGAATATTGACATCCATCAAAGTTAACTCGTGAGAAAACAGCATCTGCAAGAGTAGTCTTACCGATTCCTCCAAAACCGTACAAGATAACCGCGACAGCTTTTTTGTTACTTCCCCATTCCAAAAGACCTATGACTTCTTTAAATGAATCCTCAATTCCAACTGTAATTTCAACATTTTAAAGAAGTTAATATAATAAAATGCTAACATTAAATGTAAAAATTTAAATTAATTAATTTGATATTATATTTACCGGCATGATCTGGATATCCTCGCGACAACCGGGGATGCCTTCTAAGCTCGTCAGGATCTGAAAACCTAACGCCCATTTGCGCACTAATGCGCAGGTACATGAAAATTATTTCTTCCTTGATTCTGTCGAGATCTTTTTTGTCTATTGACACTTTCCAAAACCTACAAGGAAGTAAGGAAATTTTGTAAAAGCAATAATCTTTAGGTACTAAACGTTGACTTTAGCTGGACTACTCACTTGGAGAAACCGTTCGAGTCAATTTGACAGCAGAGAGTTTTAGCGCCTTCCACAGCCCAGTATGTTGCATTCTCGGTGTCGAATCTGTAGATTAAAGTCCGCATTCCTTTTTGGCTGTCTTTCAATTGCCTAACAAGTTGGGCTAAGTACCATATCTCCTTTAAAAGACGCAGGCACTCTTCATTGTTTTCAGAAATTTGTTCAACTGTCTCCAACACATACGCAACGGCAAGAAGTCCAGCAGTGGCAACGCTTGCCTCCCCTATTTTTTCTAACAGAACTTGAACAGGTTCTTTCTGGACACACATAAAATTTACAAGAACTTACATTTAATGTAAATAATAATTAAAAAAAATCATTACTCACCAAGCAGGAAGCACTTTCTAATAAGAATTATTACTCACCAAACCAGAAAAACAATTTAATAGGGAAGACAGAAACTCCACGAATCTATCCCAGCCTTTTCGGCTCTGCATTTTTGGACCTTCATGTGACGATTTTCCCTATAAAAGCAAACGAAAATGAGAAATATTTAGTTTGGTTGGGCTGACATCACAATGAACACTTCCAAATAGTATAGTTAGATTTATATTCCGATGGAAATCAAAACTTAAATTATTGATTGATCACCTTCTCTATCTGTTCAAGACGCTGATATAATTTCTCAATTAAACGATCCAGATCTCCTTCGTTCTCCTTCGAATGTTGATGTATGTAGCGCAAAATCATATCTGCACAATCACCAGCAACGTTATTAAATTTGCTCACGGCGCGCTTCTTAGAAAATGAGCAGTTTATGCAATATGGCCACATCATCAATTACTATTGATATCCTACAGCTATCCAAAAGACATAACAGGAGTCCCCATCAATTGATGTATTAGGTTCCTCTTCAGAACGATTGTGATCTACTATTATTTGTTCTACTATTACTTGCAGAAAACAAGTCCCCACCCTCTGATTGCGCAGGCTGGGGAGAAACTTGATGATCTGATGAAGCTGGTGCGTGAGAAACTAGGTGAGATTCTGAAGGCAAGTCCACACCCTCTAATTGCGCAGGCTGGGGAGAAACTTGATGATCTGATGAAGCTGATGCGTGAAAAACTAGGTGAGATTCTGAAGACAAGTCCCCACCCTCTGATTGCGCAGGCTGGGGAGAAACTTGATGATCTGATGAAGCTGGTGCGTGAGATTCTGAAGGCAAGTCCCCACCCTCTGATGCAGATGGCCGTAGAGAAACTGGTGGCAAGTTCCCATGCGGTGGGGAATCATCCGGTAGTGAAAAACAGGGGAAGAGGCTACGAAAAAAATTATTCGTCATTGCTCTTCTCGTCTCTCTCCTATCTATTCTATTATTATCTTCAAAAGACATGACACGATCCTCTGTGGAACTGGCGGGGGGGGGGAGATGGGTGATGTTGAGAAGGCAAATCTCCACCCTCTAATGGATCTGACGGGAGAGAAACTCGGCGATCTTCAAAAGGCAAGTCTCCACCCTCTGATGGAGCTGGCCTGGGAGCCGCTGGTGATTCTTCTGGTCATAAGAAAATTAGCGTAAGGGGTTGAGAAATGAAATGACTCTAACCTACTTATAGCTGGTTTGCTGTGAATAGTGAAATAATCCCAATAATTCATCGCGATTCATATAACTAATCGAAGAGCAATATAAAACACATATTAGCAGGCCACACAAGAGAATGCCTTATCCATGTCATAAGTCATCACGACCACTAATGATAGATAAAGCCGCCTCTGACTGAGTAATAACTCACCGTAGCCACTCAATAACTATTTCCAAGTGAATTAATAGCCTGACAGTAATTTATCACAGTCACTCATAAAGAATTGTCAGACAATACTATCACAATTACTAATAAAGAATTATCATCACAATTACTAATAAAGGAATAAGCTAGCTATGGAGCAAACCTCCCTCCATCGAACGGATGAGGAGCAAAGTCAACGTTGACTTTGCTCCTCATCCGTTCGATGGAGGGAGGTTTGCTCATAAAAGATCATCAGACTTCGAACATAAGACAATAGTTGCATCCTATTACTCTGTTCGTAATAGTTCTTAATGAGTAATCGACGTTGACTTTGCTCCTCATCCGTTCGATGGAGGGAGGTTTGCTCATAAAAGATCATCAGACTTCGAACATAAGACAATAGTTGCATCCTATTACTCTGTTCGTAATAGTTCTTAATGAGTAATCGATAAACATGGTCAAAGCAAATATGAAAGCATAACGCTTATCACACTCTCTTTATGGAATGTGTTACATTAAATGGCAACTACTGTACAAACATGGTTCCTTAAAGTAGTAGCACCTATTTCAATTTCCATGGACTTGCTGGCAGGCTTCAAATTTGAAGCTTTCAAAGGCCATTTTAACATCATAGAAGGCCACAAGGAATTTTACCATGCAAAAAAAATTAGTTTCATTTCCAGCGTTTTAATAATGAAATTGAGCAAGCCTCAGTAACAGTAGGGCAGCTACAAAATTTGCCTATCTAGGGATTCAGTGGACTATGGGAGAGTCGGGACTCAGTCTTCCCAACTGCCCTTGAATAGTCAGATCATGGATGAGGATCTCAGTCCCAATAGACACAGACCACGGTGGGCCACTAGGCTGCCTAGTGCCAAGTTCAAGTGGGCCACTCAGGATTGTGACTCACAATTCTATGTTCACTTTTAAAGCATTTAATGGTACCAACTTCATTAAATGTTGGTATGAGATGATGCCACCTGCCAACTCGATTTTCCATCTATCATCTTATTGTTCACCAAGTCACTTAAGTATTTGAGTATATGATGTGAAATTAAATACTCATATGAGTCATATCTATGGATGGTGAATTGATTTGATAACCCTCCACTGTCAAGGCTCCGTAAGGAAAAACTAATGGTGTTGTTTTTTGGGTTACAGCTTAAAAGTTGCAATTTACAATGCATTGAGCATTCTTTGCTAGATTTGAACCTAACCTGGTCCAATGGGTATGTAAGTTTCCATACCAAGGTTTCACCCAGTGCTAAACATTTATATTATGACCACCACAAGACTAGGATGACGGATCTTTGGTAGCAGGCTAGCAGCACGCTGCCCTTTGTTTGTGCTCATGAATCATATCCTATCCTAGTTAATCTAGGATTCTAGGATTTATTCCAATTTCCATTCATTTAATGGGGTCATAATCATTTGAATCAGCATTCCCAGTCTCCCATGGTCCACCTAGGCCGCTTAGTCTCCCTGTCTCATCGGAGGAAGGGGGTTAGACAGTAGAGACAAAGGCAACTGGAATGGAGGCCAACCAGAGAGAATGGTTGTACAATGTGCATATAGTCATCTCTAAAAGAAACAAAAGAATTTATCATATACCTAACTGAATATTATCATTACTTAATTTGTCGGGATGCTTACACGGTAACTCTTGTGCCCAAGCTGTTTATGAGGGTTTCCTATGTTTACAATGGCTACAATTTAGAGAGGCTCCTTCCCATCATTATAGCACTTGCAAATATCGCTATTACGTCTCCCCTCCTCACTCACCTCACCTTTTGACTTGAGTCCTCTTCTTCTTCTTCCTCCCGCGGTCTCTCTGATCTACGCCTTGAGCGCCCTCATAACGAAGAATGATATCTGAAAGTCTCTGGAAACCTCGAGAAAACAATACCCAGTTTTCCCTCACCTGCATAGATATATCTATGTTATGTAGAAGCAATTATAAAATGTTTTTTTTTGTAATCATGTGAAATACACAAACATGCATTCGGCTACCTCGGGCAAGGTAAACCAACTTAGGAGCACCGAGATATTGTGGAATTGAGATGGCGTTGCTTCCAATCGTCTTTCGATAGAAGGAAACGGTTGCACACTCTAATTCGTCATTGTCTTTTGCGGTGGGCAACTCGAAGGTTCCACCCTTTTCACAGGTAGGAGCAAGAGAAGCAAAGGTAGAACATTGGGTAGGCTAGATTAAAATTCCTCGAACTTAAAGAGATTGGTGAAGTCTGTGAAAAAAAACATTATTTTGGGTTTATGAGTATAGGATAGTTGGAGGTAAGGACTCCGACTCTCAACTTTCCAATTCTATGCTTCAGTGTCTCCCTAATTTCTATTTCCTCCAGAAGATTATGCAGAGCTAAGCTGTCGACTTGGTTGTCGTGAATTTATAGCTATGTATAGCATTTTACATTTGTGTAACATTTTACATGTGGATAAAACGTAAATGTATTTCTTGTTGGAGTTCCCTCTGGTTCTATAAATATAAGGGTTCAAAATTTCTCCATCCAAAATGTTGTTTGAAATTTGTAATGTATTATGCGATTGCATTTCCGTGAGACTAAGTCTTGAATACTCAATAGATGTAACCTTAAAAACCCCACTATTTAAATGAAATTAGAACCACAATAATGTATACTTTTCATACTCTAGGACCGCAACTTCATTTGGGCGGAGGAGAAAGAAGAAAGAGCCTTGTATTTGAGTTCCAAATCTGTCAATGTTATTTATCTGCCGTGAATTGTAAACATTAGGTTGAAAGAAAGAACAATATTTGAATATAAGTGTTTGAATTGTTCCAATTTCCTTAATGAAATCCAATAGTTGAAAGGATAAAATATTTAACAACCGACACTGTAAATGTTGTAGACTCTGACCCCTTCGTTTTCCTGACAGCCTTCTAATAATGGAAACAAGAAGTACAAATTGTCTACCAATATATCTAAACAAGGGAATCCCTCGACGGACGTTCATGAATGAGGGACTCCGAGTGCAATGATCTAGCGAAGAACATGATTTCGACATCTTCGTTGTCGCAAACCTCCCAAACGTATGTTTATGATTCGTCTTCCTTGTTGACTTTGGTAGAAACTAGACACCCAACTTGTAGTGATATTTTTTGGAGAATTTAAAGTTCTTCCTTATAGTGGACTAATAAATACTTAACCTTTTCGATAGGGCTGATAAAGTCGATATAGATTGGAGGGACTATCCATAATCTACCTAAAATTGGGGATTTTGTTTGATCACTTCGAATTGGGGTATAAACTCGATATACATTGGAGGGACTATCCATAATCCACCTAAAATTGGGGCCTTTGTTTGATCACTTTGATTTGAGCATGTGGGGAGGACATGATTCAATTCTAAAAATAAGTGCTGAATTTAGGGTTAATAAAAAAGTTTCTCCATGAAAGCATTAGGTATTACATTTTGGGGTTTTTCTTTTAGGTAGGCCCAATAGAGCCACCATCAAGCTGAATCAATCCTCCATTCAAAGGTCCTTCCATATAACCCGACCTAGTAATTTCCAAATTGTAGTGACAACATATATTTTCCAGAAGATATTATGTGCTTGTTTGAATAATTTGGCTGTCAAAATATAATAAAAGCAATAGCTGGAAGAGTAAAAGTTGGAAAGGTTGTCGAAAAGGACACGCAAACGTGCCTCAGATACTTGTCCGATCGTATCTGTAGTTCCAGTCCCTAGTAG
Source organism: Pseudotsuga menziesii (assembly GCA_001517045.1). Lineage (NCBI taxonomy): Eukaryota > Viridiplantae > Streptophyta > Pinopsida > Pinales > Pinaceae > Pseudotsuga > Pseudotsuga menziesii. The sequence continues at coordinate 571,769 of LPNX010778483.1, read as the reverse complement.
AGTGAAGAGATGAAGCCATCAATTTGACCCCGCACTAATAACATAGGAAAATGTATTGGAAGATCATTCGAAGCCATTCAATGGTGCGAGAAACGTTAATAGCACCCTCCTCGAGTTATATCGCACCAACTTCATCCCCAATAGTGATACTTACACAACTCAAAAAGAGAGTCTATATTGAAATAAAACTAAGATTTCACTTAAGAAAGGTAGGGAGCAAAAACTAACAATATGTCAATATGGATCTAGGGTATTTATGTAAATCATTCTGATCCTGCATTCCCAACCATATTATTCAACCAACAGAACTAATTGTAGGGTCATTCATGACCAATGTCGCGGCCAGCTCTTCACTTCACTCCCGATCAAAGAGACATTTAATTATCCATTCAGAAACACTAGCAATAAAAATATGACCTCATCCATACAACTATTTTATAGGTTTCATCGGAAAATCCCATCACTACATATACATTCGGATATGGCGGCTTACCTTTGTACACCTTCTTCCAAACTTCCTCATTCTTTACTTTTGAATCAAGGAAAACAAAGGTTGGGCTTAATAGTTTGTTCTCTACGTATTAACCACTTAATAACTGAAAGGCAATGACCATACTTGTTTTGGTAATAGTCATACTTCTTCTTTCCTTTCCCAGCTGAAGATCACTGGCTTTAACCCTTCAATTGTCCATTAGGAGTTCCAAGTCTTGGAGACTAAAGGGTTTAAGGAAGAAGCACCGGTATTGTTGTCACTAAAAGTTGTCTTTGCAGACATAGATCCAAGCTTATTCTCAGCTAATATGACCAGTTTATATATTCTTTCCAATGAATCCACTTTTTACATAATTTTTAATTGCTGGAAGCAAAGAATAAACTTTTGTTAAAGCTTTATTGTAAAATACTCGAACTGTGTCAAAATTGAACATTGTCCATATTTCTTCAAATTATAGAAAATATTGTTAATGGTCTTATTCAGTTATAGGTTTCATTTCAATTTTCACCCTGCCAATAAGATTACCAGGTGCAGTGATTTGGTGAATACGGATGTTACTGCTGGGAAATCGAGTGTTCCCGCTAGCTAATCTAGGCAGCAGGATACTTCAGTGTGAACGAAACAACTAGCTTGTGACGAGGTAGGTGGACCATCGTTCATAAGGCAAACATCAACATGCATGAATATCTATCAACAGGGTGTGCTGCGACAAAGGTGAATAGATAACCGTGGGAAATAGGAAAGACAAGTATTGAAATTGAACATTTTCCATATTATTCAAGAAATATGTTAAAACTCAAACTATGAAGCATCAAAGAAACTGAAAATATTATATTAAAAAATATACATGTCAAATGCTATTGCACAATTTATGTTTTACATTTTTTTTATGAAAGCATTTAAAAAAATATACACTCACTTTTTAGTATTAGATTGAACCCTAGTGGAAGAAGCTTAAGGTAATTGCAAATGTTAATCTTCATTTAAATATAGAATTTAGTTTTAATCCATTTGTGCTCATGCTTAGTAGGTTATAGATTGGACTTTGCTGATGCCTTTCATAGAATGGTATCATCCTAAGATCATGGCCCATTCGTCATAAATAATGGCCCACACAACCACAAGATACCTTTCAAAGAATCTCTATTCCTACTTTATACTTGGGTTTCTATTTAGTCAAGAAGCCCAAGAAGCCCTACAACTGTTTCCTAACCTCAAACACAAGCAAATATTCATGACACTAACAAACTTATGTAACTAAATGCTAACAAACATACTTCGAGTTAATTATCATACCAAAATCTAAGTGATATTGATTCTCCCTCGCGGTCAAGAAGAGTAGTTGGGGCTCGGAGGAGCTCAACTATTTAATTTTTCAGTCTACCTTCTTGGAAAAAAAAATAGAACCAAACAACGCCTATGTTATTGGCATGAGAATCGTTTCATGCACAATGCTAGCCCCTGTTCAACCAAAAGTCCCGTGTAAACCACACATTCACCATGTGTCGTCAACAAGTTGCCTTGGTTGACGAAAACACCATTGAAGCACTTCTTCCTGTCCATTCATCATTCATCATTCATCAATCACAATTTTTTTTTTCTGTAAACAACCAAGACAACCATTTAATACCCAATCCAAGAAATGGATTTGCGTGTATTCCTTTACAATTCTTTATTGTCGTTTAAAGGCTGCATTCCTATTGACTAGATGCACGGCTTGGGTTCTTCCACATACCCATCTTTCGCTCAATATCGGATGAATATAATGTCAAGCCGAATAAAGTTGGATCATATTTGAGCATTCAATAATTTTTATGTGCAGAGATCAGCTGGCGGGGTATATGATGTTGCAGGTCCGAAAACTGAAATGGAAACCTCATATTGGGAGATTCCGACAGAACGGTGGTCTGGAGTACGGTCGGTTCTGGTAAGGGTAAAGGCATTTTAATGGCGAAGAATGGTAATTTTTTCAGATCTATAATACCACCAATATATCTCTTGTGTCGGTTGGTTCGAATATCGTTTGATAGAGTTGGGATCACCCCACACATACCCTCGTGCCAGGCCAGGCGCTGAAGCAGGGGAAGACACTGATTTCCAATACATCTGCGATGAATACGAGCAATGGATCTTATAAGCTTGTTATGGAACTGGGAGGTCGCCGCCCCCTGTATTTATTAAATTTTAAAAATAAATTGTCTTTGAAAATCTTTCCAGATCAGAGTTGCTCCCCATAGCGAGAATCTTTCCAGATCTGTCATAAAGTATATGTTGAGGCGGAATTCATGCCCATTATTGCTGAGAACGTAAGTAATTTGGAACATAAATTATATGTCGAGGCAGAATTCATGCCCATTATTGCTGAGAACGTAAGTAATTTAGAACATTTGGTCTGGGAAGAAGGAAGGAATTTGGTTGATACGTTGCCGCCCTTTCTCAGTGAGCTAAGGAATTTGAAAGAATTGAACCTCGTGCGTTGCAAGGAGTTGAACCGCTTGCCCGATTCCCTTGGACAGTTGACTCAGCTAGCTAGGTTGGGAGTCCGCAGTTTATTTAAAAAAAATAAAATATTTCACATAAATAAGAATAGGAATATAAAATAAGACTCTTGATACAAATATTTATATAAAGATACCAAAATACTGGAGTGCCACTTAGTTTTTGAAGGTATCATTACATTGGTTTCTATTTATTGTATGGTTTTTTATTTATTGTTTATTATTTACACTATAATTTTTAAAAATTCACTTTGCTTACTTTTGCTATCCTACAAGGCCTAACCCCAAAGGACTCAAGGCTTGAACCCATGACCTCCCCCAACCAATTGAGCTAACCCTTGGAGCTGTATGTAGACTTATTTAGTTGGTATGTATTGATGGATAGACCTATCGAAGTGATAAATGAGAAACAACTACTCAATAAACGTGTTCCTTTCAGATAGCCTAAGCAAATGGTCAAGATAAACGTGTACTTAGTACGTGGACAGTTTACATCACCGATTCACCAGTAGTCCAGCTATTTCTGCAGGTGGTCCATCTCAATCCTCGCTTTGTAAATTGTACAAAATAATATGCAGAGACATATTGGAATTAATTAATGCCCATCATACCATGTGGAAAGGAAATCATAGTCAAAGCAAATACTAAAGTCGCTGACAATCACCTTTGGACTACATCGACACAGACAAAAACAGTCGAGCAGAGATTAAAGTCGTCTGCAAATGGACAAGATAAACGTGTACTTAGTACGTGGACAAGATAAACGTGTACTTAGTAAAGTGACCAATAAATGTCATTAAACACAACCAAGTACTTAATTTTATGAAAATAAAGAGTTTTTAAACAATACTAAAATATATAATTTTATAACCATGATTCATACCATGCCAGAAACAAAGCCATCAGTGAAATAAATCCCTGAGGCTACGGGATACGGTTGGGTTAATCCTATTTATAACCTACGCAAATGGACAAGATAAACGTGTACTTAGTACGTGGACAGTTTACATCACCACTCACCAGTAGTCCAGCTAATTCTGCAGGTTGTCCATCCCAATCCTCGCTTTGTAAATTGTGACTACATCGACACCTTCCTCAATCCTATTTAAAGTCGGTGACAATCACCTTTGGACTACATCGACACAGACAAACACCGACCAGGAAATTCAAGTTTCTTGTGCCTGTGAATAAATTTTAAATGACGATTTCAAGTTTTTCACGCCTATCAACCAATTTTGTTGACTGTCAATTTATTTTTAATATTTATATTAATGTGAATAAAATATTTTTATATATTATATAAATATGAATAAAATATTTATATAAAAATTTATTCATCGACACAGACAAAAACAGTCGACCAGATAACCTACAATTATATCAAAGTTGAATTATATCAAAAATTTGACAAAACTATTTTTCAAAACAGTTTTAAAAAAAGGATATCCCATTCCTTCTTTCACTTTTACCTTATGAGTACTTATGAAGTTGGCACTTCAGATAAATCTATAAACAAGTTATAAAAATACTCATGATATTACACATTCCAACTACTCTGCAAACGTAGTCAAGCAAATATATTAAAGTCTTTTGCGGTTTCATCCTCTTAAAGTAATACATATATGTATAGTGATAACCCATGGCATTTAGCCATGAAAACACTTGACAATATATATACTAATTTACATTATAAATTATAAACCATAAACATCGAGTCACGATGAAGATTTTATGATATTAAAAAAATGAGAATCAAACATTTTTTTTTGGTTTTAGAAACATGCAAATTGGGTATGATTGCATTGATTGTTTATTATTTATCTAATTCGGAGTTTTTAAAGATTCATACAAACACAAAACTATGAGGAAATTATTTATCAAGACCATGAAGTAAGTTAATTTTGTTGAAGATATTGAGTGTATGCTTTATCTTTCAAACCATGCAAAAATGCATGATAAAGTGGATGTTAGAACATATCCATAATGCATAGATCTAATGATGACCCACATTATTTTACGTTCTTTTTAGTTTTTTTTAAGAATCCCACATGTTGGTTGTGAAGCCTATTTATCTTCATGATTCAAAGGTATTGTTTCACCTATGCTTGGATCCCAGTTCTGAAGAAGGGAGGGGGGCTCTCCCTTCGATCGAGATTTAGAGGGAGAGCCCTTAGAGAAAACTTTAGAAAAATGTCTCATAAAATATTGTAATTTGGTAGTCAAAATAGACCATTCATCATTAAGTCACAAATATGAGGACAAATTAAAGTTATGTTAGGATCTTTTTCCCTAGAAGGAAACCCTCTTTCATGTCTGAGGGAATTGTATTGCGCTTGTCTATTGTGAAAGATCATTGTGATTGAGTGAGAGAGACTTTGAGGGTGTGAAGACTAGTATGCAGCATATGTGTTATAGGTTGTATCTCTTCATTTTGATGGATAGAATAAAATAAAGGTGTATCCCTTCATTTTGATGGGTGGGATAAAATAAAGGTGAAACGCATAGTTACATTACACTGGATTTAAAGCACACTATTTCTTTTAAACATTACATGCATAATGGATATATGCACTTTTATAAAAAAATGCATAACAAATGCATAATAGACTTAAGCATTTTAGCAGAAACATAAATATTCCATGAGACATAGAATCAAAGCATTTATACATAATAGTTATTATGTTAATAACAACCATAACAATATTGTTCACAAGTTACAGTAGTTGCTACAACGTTGTCGTTACTTTTCCAATAATAGCAGTGAAGGTTGAAAACCTCTATGATGCTATTAAACAAGTTATAACATCGAGTATTGATATGGAATATGATTTAAACACCAATTCACAACACATTTTGAGATAGTGTAACTTTAAACATAACAACATATATCATTAGCCAATTCTGATTTTTGGCCTAAACCTAGAAAACACAATAATTTCTCAAAAAAATTGAAGGGTTGGAATAGGGTCGGAATGCAACACTTCCATCATTTCCCTATAAATTCTTTCCTAGGAATCGCGTAGTAAACACTTTATTGTGAACAACACAATAAACACTTTCCTGCGAACTATGTAGTAAACACTATCTTGGGAACTATGCAGTAAACACTATCATGGGAATTACGTAGGAAGGGAACTGTGTAGCAAACAATGTCTTGGGAACTTTGCAGTAAACACTATCTTGGGAACTTTGCAGTAAACACTGTCTTGGGAACTGCACAGTAAACATTGTCTTGGGAACTCCACAGTACAAAAACTATGTAGTCATTGTCTTGCGAACTCCATAGTATAGACACTATGTAGTAAACATTATATTGGGAACTGTGTAGTAAACAATGTCTCGAGAACTACGGAGTAATGGAACTGTATAGTAAGGAATATGTGCAGCAAATTTCACATAAAACATAACAAAAAAAATAGTTACAACTACATACATAGACATTCTTCAAGCTATGTAAACTCCATTTTATTATGACATGGAAACAACATTCCAGTATATTCATTCTCTTGAAATAACACTACAATTTTTCTTTTATCAATTAATAACTTGTAAATTTCTTATTAAACATGCAATTTCAACCATGTATAAATTATACTGTATTTTTTCAAAACAAAGAAGCATTAGCACTCAAACATTGAATAAAAACATTTTTTGGAAAATTATAAAATTGTTAGGCATATCAATTTTTTTAATAAAGAACATACAATAGTCGAGCATGCAAAAACACCCTTCCCCTGAGTATAGTTATAACTTATATCACCACAAGAAAATCTTTTTCTAGAATTTCCAATTCATTCCCTTATAGAAAATGAAAATCAGAATTTCACGTCTAAATTTAAAATTTTCACCCTTGTCAATATAATTTTAAATAGTTACTTGGCATGCGTATTCAATTAAACTCCATAATAAAAAATTAACAAATAAATAATTGAATTTTAGAATAATATTTAAAATTCCAACAAAGTACATATATAAGAATTCTCTTAAAATGGGCAATTGATTGAATGTGAGGCACGCTCCACCCGACTGTAGGCAATCTTGTTCATTAATCTCTCAGTAAAATTCCACCCCTGAGATGAGACTCATGCATTCACCAGACATAGATCTCACTAATCCCATAATTTTCTAAATTTTATACTTTGGAAAACAAGAAGTTGGATTAACTCCAAAATTGATGCCAAACAATGCATTTCACCTCCCCAGTTTCATTATGACAACATAACAATAAGATACATAACTGTTATTACTACTTATAATTTCATCAAGTTAGTTTCCTACCCCATTTTCCATGATTACAGGGACGACTAGAGGAAAAAATGGACACAGTTTCAGTATTACCAGTCTCAAAATCCAGTTTCCCACTATGAATTCCATACCATATTTTCCCTATAGGAAAAATCATGCCCTTGTTTTCTCCACACTCCTCTCACGTTGGACCATTCCAATTATGGTTATCATGAAAACTCTCTTTCCCAATGTTGTCTCACTCATGAGCCACCTTTCTCTCTTTTTATTTATTTATTAGAACTAAAGCATTTCCTTAATCACATTTAATCCCCTTATGCCATACATCAGTTTAAGTTAATTAAAAGGGATTTTTGGATCAAATTACAACATAAGGTAACTTTAGGGACTTAAAATTTTAATAGGTTCATAACATGGTTTCCCACCAAAGACATTTTAACCCCCTTATTGTTTCTGGTGAATACATGCATCCCCAATCTCTTCAACATACTGTCTCAACACAACCAGTACAGGATTTCAATATTAATAATTGCAAAAATACAATTTGTTCAGCCTTGCAAGAATTCATAAACAATAAATACATCTTGGAATAATCAGATTAGGGGTTTCAAACCATTGGTGTTACATTCCCCCCCCCCCTTGAACTCTACACCATCCTCGGTGTTTCATTGTCCAAAAACATATGACCAAAAAAATTCAAAACTTATTTACATTACATAAATACAAGTCTTTAAAATAAATACGGGTATTTTCCCACATAACATATTCCATTTCCCAATCCTCTTCTTCAGGATTGTAATGGATTCATTGGAATTTTACCTATTCTATAACCCTGCTCCTGAGTTTCATGACTCTTCTATCTAATATGCAGTCTGGATATACTTGGATTTCTCCTTTGGGTATCACCTATACCATATACCACGGGGACTTCACGTAGTGAAACTCTCACATAGCACATGCGATCGTGGGATATTAAAGAATACCCTTAATTTCGAGAGATATTAACCCAAACTCTTTTTGTTGAAACCCCCTCCCAATACTTAAAACCTCCTCTCCACCCCTTTTTATAGCTCAATCCTTATAAACCACCCTACCCAACCCCACCTTAAACCCCTCATCCCCCCAATACTTGCAATATATTAGTTCGATTTTTGATAATTTTAAAACCCACAATATGAACTAACGTGATAGTATATTGGTCAACAAGTGAAGCCCTTGTGCCATAGATGAATCAAGTATGTGATTAGAATCATAAACATTCTTTTTCAATATTGAAACATGAAAATTTTTTGTACTTTAATCGTAGGAGGTAGATATAAATCATAGGATACTTATTCAATCTTGCTTAGGACATCAAATGATACACAAAATCCAGTTCCAACTTCTTGCAGTTACCTAGCTGTAATGAACTTTTTCTTCCTCTAAGCTTTGGAATACTTTGTCCCCAACCTAGAACTCTCTATGCATTCTATTTTTATATGCTTTTGTCACCCTTGAGCTACCTTCAAGTTCTGTTTGATCCTGTATACTTGTTGTTCCATGTCCTAAAGCATTTCTGGTCCAAGTATTATCCTATCTACTAGTTTGTCCAAATTTTCTGGAACATCACACTTCCCACCATATAGTTCTTCAAGTGGACTCATCTTCAACAATGCTTGTTAACCGTTGTTGTAGGAAAATCCCACTAAGTACATGTAGTCTTCCCATTTACTAGGATTTTCCATTACATACACTCTAAGCATGCCCTCAATTATTTGATTTACTCGCTCAGTTTGTCCATTCGTTTGTGGATGATAAGTTGTATTCGGATTGAGTTTGGTTCCAAACTCTTTGAATAACCCTTTCCAAAAGTTTGAAGTGTTGAATTTTAATATTGATTGTGAAATTTTAGTAGAACTTGAAACAAATGAATAATTAAAGCATAAACATTCACATGAGACACTAAATTTACCCTAGGGAAACCCTCTAAAATATGAGGGAGAAAACCCCAACATATGTTACTTAGTATAATGATAGATAGTGGAGAATTTATTTTACAATGATCATATTACATCAATCACCCTTGGTGCATTATCAGAGAGAAATACAAAGTACCCCTTGTGCAATATCAGAGCAAGAGATAAGATAGATAGAGAGAAGAATTCAACAATGTATCCAATACACAACCAATTCGCTATATTGGTCTCATGCACACTTCCTTCAAGAGAGATTCACTCTTCACCTTGATCACCTCAAATCCTGCATCATACATCTTATTTTTGGCTCAATTTATTGACTTCTGACATCAGGATGAAATTTCCTTTCAACTGGATGTAAGCCCACTTAGTTAGGTGGATAACTCAAGTGTAGTAACTTAAATGTCATGACTCAAGTTTCATCATGCAATCACTTAGTTAATTAGATATTCTACTTCATGGTGAACCCTCCCCTCAACTGGATGCTAGACCACTTAGTTAGGTGGCTAACTCAAGTGTTTTCATGCAAGTGTTGTAACTCAAGTGTCATCTTTTAGTTTAACTCATGTGTTGTCATGCAAAACACTTGAGTTAACTAGATATTCTTTATTAACACTTGGTTAAATCTTTTAACTAAAGTTATTCTTGATAATATCACTGAAGTGAACAATTCGAGCTCTCCTTTAATTAACTGAAGTCTTCTTTGTTAACATTATTGAGGTTAACAATTCGAGTTCTCTCTTATTAACTGAAGTCTTTATCATCATTAAAGTGAGAAATTCAAGTTCTCTCTTATCTTATCTTTTTGTTTTGACTTATCTGCATGGTCCACATGTTTTAACTTAAATTGATCTATCATATCAATTATACTAAGGATGTTTTACCAATGATGTGATTATATTGTTTACTATTGTTCCAGGTGGTCATATACTAAAGTAATTCACTCTAGAGGTGGCTAGTCCTTAGAGGATACTTAATAGCTCATCCATCTCAAGGACCATGGTTAGTAATACATCACACATCATTCATGATTTGACATGCAAAGCATTACCCCAACACATGAGGCACCACCTCAACACATGAGGATCCGTCTTGACACACAAGACCTTAGCCTTGACAAACAAGACTGTACAACATCATCACTTTGACATACAAGCAATTACTTACAATCATGAGGCTTAACCTTTACAAACAAGGCCTAGTCATTCTTGAATCCAACTCAAGAATCTACTCCAATTTTCCTGATTCCAACTCAAGAATCTACTCCAATTTTCCTGAATCCAACTCATGATCTCTAAGGAACTACCTCGAGGCACGTGGACGGACCTATCTTGAGACATAAGATTGGATTAAGGAATGACTCATGATGCTGCAAATTTAACTCTCCCTCTCATCGAGGGAGGCATTCTCTACCATACCAGGTTTGCCTCGGAAATACCTATAGTTTGTCAAGGACAAAGGCTTAGTCAACATATATTGTATATGCTCATAAGTATCAATGTACTGAAGTCTTACAAAACCTATTTAGACCATGTATCTGATGCAGTGGTACTTCATCTCAATGTGTTTCAACTTATCATGAAACACAGAGTTTTTTGAGAGCTTAATGCATCTCTGATTGTTAGAGTGAATGATAGTAGTCTCAAGCTTCTCATTGAACAACCCAACAAGTAGCTGCCTAAGCCACACAACATATTGGTAGGAGGTACTAGCTGCAATATACTATGATTCTATAATACTCTGGGATAAGAAGCCATGCTTCCTGCTAGACCAAAATATCATAGTTGATCGCAAGATTAAAAACAAAACTGGATGTACTCTTTCGGTCCACAATACTACCACTCGAATCAAATTCAAAATAACCAAGTAGCATTAATCCTCCACTAGGAATACCTGAGTCCA